>OZ026625.1:81258898-81431398 GCA_964020975.1 Hermodice carunculata | reverse complement strand
TATTTTGAAAAAAAGAAGAAAAAAACGATTTTTGTAATTAAAAAAAAATGATGTGGCTTGTATACATAAAGAAGGCTATCATTAAAAGCTTCGTTTGTGTAAGTCATCTTGAAAGGCATCCAATTGGTCACTTTTTATGATGCCCATGCAGGTGATATGAAATTACTAGTGTGACAAGGCGATACATTGACTCTACTACATTCAACCCTGACATCTCTTAGCTTGAATTGTGCCAAATGATAAACAATAAATATGTAACACTGACAATTTAAAATATTGTTTCTACTGTAATAGAGCTCCTCTTTTGAACAATTTTGTCAATTTCCAAATATTTTTTAGTTTTGGTGACTTAATTTGTATGAATTTAAAACGGGTGCAGAATTCAAACCAAGATAATATAACTTGTATACATTTGTTCCTCAAGGACTGTTATTTAGCATGTATATAAATGTACATACCAATAATACAGTAGGATATTCATTCAAAATCTCCAATAAAGAGACCACTCCCCTATTGCAACTAATTTTTATAATCACACTTCTGTTTACATTTGCAGTCTGTCTGATCTAGTGTGACCTCAAAAAGGAAACCTTTTTGTCATTCACAATAACTTCAATGTGAGTTGCTCCTGCTATTGGCTTTGACCAAACCCCTATACCTATAACTTTTTGTTGGACCAAGAAAAAAATTTCCTTCATAAAAACTGCCAAAAATACTCAAATATAAGAAATTTTGAATTAAATAATAAAAACTTTAATTTCTAGCATACATCAAAATAAACCTAACGGTAGTGAATCATAAACTAACATCAACACCTGTGAGGTTAGTGGTTCATCATTGCACAATTATTAGTTCTTTAGAAAAATAAAGTTTCGTCAAATAATCAGTATTTTAAGTGATCATTAGGAAGAAGCATTTGTGACGTTCAAAGAAAATCCACCCAGTTTTTATGGTCATGTGGAATAACATAAAATGTAATATTGGAATTGTTGTACATTATGGGATATTTAGGGTCATGGATCTCTTTAAGAGTTAAGACAGACTGTAGGTCAGTTTTCCTCATGCAATAGCCCGGCTCTTGTGTCACGGTGCGCTTTTTCCGAATTTTTATAGCACATATGAAATCTAGAGATCTTGGCAAAAATTAATATATCTAGTTTCATGTGTGTAAAAATATTATCCTTGACAGAATAGCGGGTTAAAAACCGCAGCGGTACACACGCGGAGGTTTTCCGACGCTACCTTAAAACCACTCCCAGTTAAATGTTTATTTGATGCGTTGTAACATGTATCCTTACATGATGATGAATAAGAGGAACATTTTACCTCGGATACTCTAATTTAACACAAAATCTAGTAAAAGTCCTACTGATTTTGTTGATTTTCCAAGTTGAGTTGTTAATATTTCAGTTTCACAAAAATGAAGCTGGTTGCTCGTCAAAATTGAAACGGCAAACTTCATTCTAATTGATTGTACCATTTCTTTATGAGATTATACATGTGTACATGTACAGTCACGAAATACTAAATCGATGCAATTAAAACCTCCCCATGCATAACACAGTACACCATTTTGCAATCCTCTCTTTTTTATACTTATTTTTTATTCATAAGTGTGTTTTGACTGGAGAGTTAGCACACTACAATTGAATCTATGCTGTTACCTACCAAATTATGTTAACACTACTGCGAACCCTTGTTATCATATGAATTAAGTTGCACGTCATTCGCAGCCCTGAAGAATGTGTGTGTGAGTGTGTGTTTTTTTTTAAATTCCATTTTCTTGTCCATGAAATGTAAAGTTTATGATTGAAATGTACCAATATGCAATACAACACGTATGCATGGAGATGAAGGATTTGATTCATAGTCCAGTCTGTGCAATATAGCTGATGGGGAGCGGGTGTGGGTAAAACTGCTTCTATATCTTTTATTTCTTTTTTAATCTATAATCCTACTACCGAAGGCTAGGTCTGAAGTTTAAAGTTTTTTCGCAGAAGTTCGAGTCTTGATTTCATGAGTCCATCATTTAAATCTTTAGTTGATTATTTTGCTCAGGATTATTAACTTTAGTGAATAGGTTATGTGCAAACCAGCAGAACATCGTATATAAATATAATTACAAGGCAACCAGAGATTGCGAGATCCATGCCCCCTCGCCTCATTTATGACCTTGCTAATTACAGGTCTCGTTTTAGAATGACTGTAGTCAATAAAAATAGGCTATCACTGTGACCCAGATACTTGACATACTGACCAACTTTTATGTATGACACACTATTGTGTCCAGATACACATGTGTGCAAAGTTTCATGATTCTCCGTCAAAGGACAACTAAATTATAACCAAGGCATGAAGTGTTTCTTTCTTTCTTTCTTTCTTTCTTTCTTTCTTTCTTTCTTTCTTTCTTTCTTTCTTTCTTTCTTTCTTTCTTTCTTTCTTTCTTTCTTTCTTTCTTTCTTTTTTTTCTTTCTTTCTTTCTCCCTTCCTCTTTTTCTTTCTTTCCAAGCAAATTTGTCAGACATTTACTTTGAAAACCATTATACATAGAAACCCGAAAACTTGGCATGATTATACTTCCATACATGAAGTATTGAGTTTTTGTAAAAAAAAGTTCAACGGTTTGGAAAATTATGCAAATTAGGGTCATTTGAAGATATATTTTGAATATCTCCAAAATTATTATGGATACAGAAAACCAATTTTTAGTCAATGAATGTGTTTGTACCACTGCACATGTTTGTAATTTACATGCAACCTGTAAAGGTAAAAAATCAAGGTCATTTGGACCTTTAAAATTTTCATCTGGCCATAACTCTGTCAATTTTCAACCAATTTTTACCATGTTGAATCCCAATTGTAGGTATTGCAACTCTGCATATTTTTGTTATTTACAAATAAACTCTAAAGGGCAAAGGTCAAGGTCATTTGGACCTTTGAAATTTTCATGTAGCCATAACTCAGTCAATGTATATCCGATTTTGATCATGTTGGGCTCATATTGTAACTAATGTAACACTACACATTTTTGTGACTTACAAGTGACCTATATAGTTCAAACATCAAGATCAATTGGACCTTTGAAATTCTCATGTAGCCATAACTCAATTTTTATCCAAATTAAATCATGTTAGACTCAAATTGTAGCTATTGTAACACTACATATTTTACTTATCGTGACCTCCAAGGATCAAAAGTCAAGGTTATCTGGACCTTTGAAAATTTCTTCCAGCCATGACTTGGTCACTTTTCATCCAATTTTAATCATGTTGGGCTCAGCTTGTAGATATTACAAAACTGCATGTTTTTGTGATAACAAGTAACCTGCAAATCAAAGGTCAATGTCATTTGGACCTTTGAAAGTTTCATCTTGCCGTACTAAACTTGGTCAACTTCTATATGATTTGGTTCATGTTGGGCTTAAATTGTAGGTATTGTAACACTGTATATTTTTTGTAATTAATTTACATATGACCTTTAAATGTCAAGGTCATTTGTACCTTAAAATTTTCATGCAGCCATCAGCTTAATGGAATTTGAAGTACCCCAGGGCAAAAGATGTTGGAATTATTATTTACAACTTTTGAAGGCACAGAGACAGGTTTGCTTTGAAGCAAATCTTCTTTTTAGTTGGCTCCTGCATCTTGTTCCTGTCATAGTGGTATCACTCTACAATTGAGACACTAAATGAATACCCTAGAATATAAACTGTATATTAGGTACTACACATGTTTGTGTTGTTTGTGTTTTACTTATATTTTCGCACATGCAAAAACATGTACTTCTGTTGAAGTTATGTGTTTTTGTTTCAGATTTGGTGGATACCTGTGGTTTTTAGTCCTTTGAGCAGGATCACAGAGAAACGTCCTCTTCTGTGTCACTGTGATATAAATATAGCCAGTGGTTTTGGTGCATTCCTACACTGGGTCCGGTGGTATCTTAGTCATAGCAATCTCCAACTGTCCATGTAAGCAGTGTTATATTGTTTAGTGATAAGGTTATAAGCAGTGGTCCCAGGAGGGTGTGGAGGGTGTCTGATCTCCATGCTCAATGTGAGGATGGAGTGACCCGGGAAGTCGTATGCGCATGTCGGCATCAAGACAGCGCCTCTGTTAATTCATTGCATGTAAGAATTCCTTTATGGCTTGAAAATGCCTGTATCCAGTTTACACTAGCCCCTGTCACAAGACCTCTGTCTGATGTGTGACACCACCCTCTCATGAGACACCTGTCTTAGAAATTTTGAAGTCTTTTGATGCAGATTTCTTGAATCCATTCCCCACCTCGAGCCCATACAATAAATCACAAAAGTGTGTATTTGCATTGTGATATGTGTCAGATAGAAGAAATAAACAGTTATCCGGTCAATTTTATGTTATGTCCAATTCAACTCTATCGACCATTGGTAAACAATAGTCCCTCTATAGCTGTCACCAGACAGAAATGATAACCTACCACTTCAACAAAAAAGAGACATATGGTCCCTCGTGACAGGTCAATTAGCATGGAAAGCAGGAATTATTATCTCATGGGGGGGGGGGGGTCATTTGGTCATTTACCCCCACCCCTACAGTGGAGGTTGCGTGGCCGGCTGATTTGATCACATGATGGCAAACATTTTATAGACTGTCATGCTTCACATTTTGACCCAGCTTATAACACTCCCTGATGAGCGCCATATCTCATAGCCAAAACGTATTGCTGGTTTGTTCTCAATTGGTTATCGTGGGTGAATGTTTCAAAATTTGGCTACAGCCATATAGTCAGTATTTCGTCGCTTTTGTGCTCATTTATATCTGTTGAGTGGAAAAAAAGTCCAAAACGATAAAAGATGATTTGCTGCATAGCGAATCAGTGTGTGTGTCTTCAAAGCATTTTGGTATGGCAATGTACAACTATTTCATAACACAGGAGTAGAAGTTGGAATGACATCTCTACCTATTGTAGCTTTGAAGTTATTCATGATTTAAAATTTCTAATGGTGCTAATTAGCATAATTTAAATTGCTACAATTTTTGTTTTACATTCAAGAGATGCACAATGGTAAAGAAGTTGGAATGACATCGCTATGTATCATACGTTTGAAGATATTCAAGATTTAAAATTTCAAATGCCTTTTATTTGCAAAATTTTAAACATCTTCATTCCTGTGCATAAAAAAGTCAAACTCCTTGTATGGAAGTAGAATCCTGCCAAGTTTGGAGTTTCTATGTAAAATAGTGTCAGAGAAAAGTGATGGACAAATTCACTGGTAAAGAAGGAAGGAAGAAGGAAAGAAAGGAAGGAAGGAAGGAAAGAAGGGCGGACGGACGGACGGACGGACTGACAGCCAGAAAGAAAGAAAGAAAGAAAGAAAGAAAGAAAGAAAGAAAGAAAGAAAGAGAGAAAGAAAGAAAGAAAGAAAGAAAAGAGTGTGTTTACACACACACACACTTTAAATATCAGATATGTCTTGGGTGTTTTCCTGCATCCCACTGCGGAACCTTTTATGTAGTTTTTATGAAAAAATAAAACAAAAAACAGATCATTTGAATTTTTTTATTGCGGGGTATGGGTGAAAGAAACCTCATGAAGGGTGTAGAGATTATGACTTTACGTATCACACATAATAAGCTGGACACAATCTGAGTAGGGGAGCCAATTGGAGCCCGAACGGACTGTAGTCTTGAATGGAAAATATGGGAATGCTGGTCCTGTGCCGTCGTATTTGACAGAGGTTAAATACATGCAGTTTGTTTTTAATGACACTTTCGTACACCACAGTCTTTGCGTATTAAAGAAAGGGCTTTCATGTGTTCTCGTCTTCTGACAAGGCCTTTCAACAGTTTATGAATGGAAAGCACATGGTGAGTTTTACCCAATTCAGGGCAATTTTGCAGAAAAGCATATTTTAAACACCAGGAGACAAAGGCAATTATGTAAGAATTTTTGGCGATCAAAAGTCTATAGCAGAAGCAAATTTAGAGGGGAGTCATACGGGTCCTGGGTCCCCCCCCCCCCCCGTTTTTGGGGGATCCACAAAAAAAAAAAAAAAAGAAAAGAAAAGGAAAGGGAGACAGAGAAGATAAACGACGTGGGACTCATTAACAAGACCAGAAAAAGAAGTACATAGGCCTACATATTCAGTTTTAGTTGCAAACTGAGATCAGGAAATCGTACAACCCAGCAGCTAGCATGCAGCATGTTTCAATGCAACCACACTGCAGAGGTAGCCCAGAGAGGTAGTTGCACGTGAAACTACTTCCAGATGTGGAGATGGGTGCAGCACTTGACTTCTCGGCCAGTGTCCTGGGCTCGGTCAAATTTTAAATGCAATGGTCAGTGAGTGTCATTTGGCCCAGATACTCCCTGCGGCTACCGGGCTTGCTCTTGTGAATTATGCATGTGAATGGAGTCATGACCTAACTTTGACACGTAATGATTAAATACACACAGTGGCATGTTTGCTTGCTTTAATGTTGGGCTTAATATAATTGGTTAATTGGTATTTGCAATAAATATGGATCGTTTTCTTATAAAGAAGCAAAAACTTGAACAGATAAGGCCCCAAGAAACTAGGATGGACAAAAGGTAAGAAGTATTATCATTACGTATACCAAATGCCATGAAGTGAAATGTGTATTCTTATCCACCCCTCCCAGCAGCAGGGAGGCCAAATATAGTGAATTTTGTGTCTCAGATAAATCAAATTATCCTATTAATATACAGTCTCAAATGCCAGGCAAATGCATCTCAGAGCATCTATTTTTTTTATAACCCCCTCCCCCGCTGTGGCCTTTGTCACCTTTACACGCGCGTTTTGGGCTTTGTTTAAGTCACTGATCCCCTTTCATGAAATCCTGCATCCGCCCCTGTATAGTTTGCCCGGTGTTGAGGATTCCCAAACAAACTTGGGTGTATCACACGGAAGAAAGATTTGGCTTGTCCTGTAATTATGCCTGTGTCGGTCCATGTCAGCAAGTAAAACTTCACTCATGAAAGTATACAGCGTTGGCACAAATGTGTACGCATTTTGTCATGGGTTCTAATGAATGAACGCTAACAGGACGCGGAAGATGACTAAGGGCCAAATAGGTCACCCTCCTCCCTTCCAGCGCCATGGTTTGATGAACTGGCAATCTCTTGGCATGAATATTTTAAAAGTTTTTACCTAACCCCAGACTCCACACTCCTCATCTGATACACTACTTACATCAAACGCCCCTAAAACCTCAAAATCCAGGGCTCAAAATACGAGCTCTGTTTTTGTATACGAGGGTACCAGTCAAATGTTCTACATAAAAAAAAAATAGAATATCATTTTATTCATTTCAATTTTTCATGGCATGTTGAATAGGGTGAGTGGCTTCACTCTAATAGGATTAAAAACAAATAGCTCTGGTCTTTCAAGTGAGTGTTTTCCCTCCTTTTGACATGAATTGGGATCATTTTAGTGTTTCCACTCACCGGTCACCTTAAGCTTTCATGCAGCCACACAAGGCATATATGAGTGTTTTCCCTCATGTTGGCCCCTCTTAGAATTTCTTGTGCCAGGTATCCGAGTGTTTCCACTCACCAAAGCCTTGATGCAGCTGGTCTGAGTGAGTGGTTCCCCTCATTTGGGCCTCATTTGGGATATTTTGTACCGAATGAGTGTTCCCACTCATCGATGGCATTGTGCAGCAGGTGCACAGTGAGTGGTTCCACTCAGTTGGGACCTTTTTCCAAGGTTTTGTACAGAATGACTGTTTCCACTCATACAAAATGTAGATTGTAGACCTAACAGGTATCAGAATCCTGAATTCGCAGCAACAGTTTCCCAATTGCCGTAAATTCAGCCAAAAAACAGAAAAATGGATTTTTTGTTTTTAAAATAAATTGTGTTAAAGACACGTCTCATCAAAAATGCAGAAAGTTGTTCAGGTGTGTTCAAACGCAGAAACGTATCGTCAGTATGAATTTGTACCTTCAAAGACTGCATCTTGCATAACGGATGTCTTTACTCATGATGATTTTTTTATGTGTAATAGTTTTTGTTAATTGAATTCGTTGGTCGTGGTAGCAATATACATTCAATTCCACGCAGCATGAAGTGGATGACTGACGTGTGATTTGATTTCCATTCATATTCTGCGCTTGGATTGCGTGTTCTGGGCCAATGAACAATGGGCGAAAATGTATTTTATTTGTTTTTGTTCAATACCACTGCTTAATATGTCTCCCAAAACGTGCATGCAAATGGCAACAGAAATTGTTTTTTTGGTGATTGACCCAAAATGGAATGTGGAATCAGAAAATGGAACCCTGTGAGTTTGATGATTTTTGGAAGAAATACAGCAACATGTATCACCAGAATAATTCTCAGATATGCCATCCCGGCCTTTAACATATACATGGATGTGGGTTTCTATAATTAGTTCATGAAACTCCATTTCAACAAGTATCGCCCCGTTTATCAGGCATCTTGGAAACGGTAGCCTTCTTAAATACAGAAACTCCCGGGTAACATTAGCACCTTGTTGTCAGCAATGGCAGATGTCACAATTCAATGTGTCTTAATTAATTGAATAAGTTTGCACAAGTACAATAATCCAATATACTAATAAAACAAATTGAACTCAGAGACCATATTTTTTAGTATTAATTTACAAGATTTTAGGACAGGATGTGTGACGTGGATCCTTAACAGTGACACAGTTCATTTCTGTTTAATCGAGTAATAGCCATGCAAATTCATATTATTTTCTCAGGTTCAGAAGATGCGTCTGAGAAGAAGGCCTTGCTGTTGTCGGCCCACGGGTGGAAGGAGATGGTCTCTTAATCAGGAAAAAATTATCTGGAGAATAGCTGCTCGGATTTTTTTTTTTTACGTTTGGGCTGTACAACTATCTTGTTGGCTCGTATCTAGGTTGTGTTGGATTCCAGATCGATAGTAACTATTCAACACAAACTTGAAAGTATCCATGAGAGTCAATTCAGTGTTGTAACCTTGAGTGGGCCTGCCAGGCAAAACTGATTTATCTGGTCATATCTATGCAATAGGGGTATCATGTCGATATTGATTAAAGAAAAATAATGATGACTCTGGAACTGTGTGAGTTAAGCCTTTAAGGTTGCAAACAGTGACAGTGGTATTAGAGAGAGGTGTCCTTTATGTTATTGTCAAGGTAGCAGGCTCACCTTACTTTGTGCATCCAAGGTCAGCTGAGCACAGAACTATCATAGTTCTTATGTTGCAGAATGTAACAAATGACTATATTTATAGAAGCAATGAATCGCCACTGGTCACGTAAAATCTACGTTATGATTTAAACCCAAAAAGGCATCTGGCCACTTGCAACACTTTGCGAAAGCAAGCTGCATCGTCACCCACATCTATTTTTGCTGCACTATTCTGTTACCACTTCCGAAATGCGATATATTGAGAATAGCCCTGCCTAGGGAAATATACTTCATAACAAAAGACAGATGACCTCCGAAAATGATTTGAAATGTGTCCAAAGGCACTATTTCCTCACATTCCATACGGACACGCTAAAAAATTACATTTCTTTCAAAACACAGCTTCATTTAGATCAAGTCTACATACGTTGCCAGTACGTCTGAAAAGGAGCTAAATTACCGTTTGGGAGAAACAGTCAAGAAACGTAAAAAAATAACACACACACACACACACACACACACACACACCCACGAAAAAAATCAAAAAGGCGAAACCAATCACAGCACCATCTGTTGAACAAATAAGGTTCAGACGTCGACAGAAGTGCCCATATGTAATTTCAAAAGCAATTGGCTCGGCTGTTTTGGGAAAAATAGTTTTTAAGATGTTGCCAATTAACGACCGGCAGAGAAAATCACGGTCCAAAATCACTGAAGCATGACAACTTAAAACAGGTGTTAAAAACTCCACCAAAGGTACATCCTCACCAAGCCTGAAGTGAATTTGGTTTGCAGTTGTGGAGAGGAAGTCAAAAATGAGACTTACTGTTGCAATCTCCATGGACTTGCATTGTAACGAAGGTGAAAGTATGCATATATGGTATGTACCCAAATTTTTGAAAAATCGTAAAAAAATCAGTGAACTAGTTTGTTTGATCATTGCACATGATATGTGTACACCAAGTTGAAGAAGAATCAAACTGACCGTTTTGGAGACAAAAATAGTGTCAACATATATATAAAAAACAAAACAAAACAACACACCACAGAAAAATCGCAATGCCACGGGGGGGGGGGGGTAAAGATTAAGGGTCCTCAGAGGTATCCCTATATTATTCCTTAGCAATTGGCTGAGCCATTTATGGAGAATATGTTTTTTTTTAAATATCAAAAAAGAACTTGAAAAATCCTAACAAATGCAAATTGTACCAGACCGAGATCATTGGAAAAAAAACCAACCCAAGGTATATCCCACCAAGTTTGAAGCGAATCTGGTTGACGGCTCTGGAGAAGTCTAATAAATATTAGAGAGACGACTAACCGTCCAATAACCCGAACTGACTGACAGGTCACATCAGGTGAAAAGGTTTTGTAAGGAAACGAAACATGTCGTTACACAAAAGTGTTGGAGAATTTTGTAAAAAAAATTCAAGTACGATACACAGAGATACCATCATTTTTGTAATGCAATTTTTACATGATGTAGAAACAGAGAATACATGCACATTCACTAATAATAATCATCATTATTATCATCATCATCATCATCATCATCATCATCATCATCATCATCATCATCATCATCATCATCATCTTCATGACAAAAGAAAGCTCTTCATAGTGGTTTACCCAAATTATTGTGGCTTGTTCCATGTAAAGGTTTATTATGTTTTTACTCTGCACAATGTGAGAGGAAGAAACGTTTTTGTTTCTTCTTTCATTTTTCTACATTGTGAAAGCACATGGTATATCTGACAATGAATAATGAATCGTTTAAATACTCATTTTCAGGACAAAACAATGCACCCATGCATGACGCTACCTGCTTTCCATGGTTTTCAAATACAAAGAAACCGTGGAATGGAAAATCATAAGTTGTAATTTTTATCAACATCGGCACATGTGCTTATGCTACAACACTGGACCAAATATTAAAAAAAGAAGGTTTTTTTTTTTTTTTTTTTTTTTTTTTTAAAATTTTTATCTCAGTTGACCGGTTAATCAGCCGAACTAATGTTTAGACTGGGTATCTGTTGTCCATCTGTTAAACGATTTGAATTTATTCTTTAACCAAAAATCTCTTATTTTTCAAATCCTATTAAGACATATTGTATACCTTTCAACTTTTGTGATGTTAAATTGAGATAAAGCCTTAGTGTAGCAATTTGTGCGACACATCCGCCCGTAGACAACCAGTATGAACGGCCTTTGGCAAATCGGCTGGCAGATGCGAAGACCACTTTGCAAATCGTGGGACCAGTATTTAAAAAGGGCCGAATTGGACTTATCACTGTGTTTATTATTTCATACATTGGCTTCAATAGCTGATGTATGGCTCAAATAACATTTATTTGTTTGACTTGACCTTGTTGACTTTTGAGCAATATAAGCGTGATTTCATGTGGGATCGGGATGATGCAATAGCTGATCTTATGTCCGCCATGGACTACTATGCAACCACATCGTCAAATTACATGCTCTCTACTATCAAACAATAACTGGAACCTATATCTGTTGTTCTGATTCAATGCCTGTGTTCAGTTGTTTCACAACAAGTGGTGGATTGTCGCAAATGAGACACACTTGTAAAATAAACACCATACTCTTTCTGCTGGTCTTTACTGTCCCCGTTTTAAAACTGGTCAAGGGGCTACAACTTGACATGCTCAAGAAGCAGAACTGAGTTATACCCTAGATGTACACATGAGAGAAATTCCAATAACAGAATGCTTTAAAGAGAGGCACAAAACATACATTAAAAGTTTATCTACCATATACAGATTTTCTGGGTAGACAATTAATATTTACAGCTATTCCAGAGAAGATTCAATATGAATTATATGTTTAACTTTATATATCGCATTTATGTATACATTTAAAATTTATTCTATTTATCTATTATGTATACTATATCATTTTAGGAGGAGTTTTTGTAAATTTACCTAGTGTTGACTAGTTTTTACCTCAATAAATATACTTCTACTTACTTACTGACATATATATATATGTATATATATATATATATATATATATATATATATATATATATATATATGTCAGTAAGTAAGTAGAAGTATATTTATTTACCTACACATAAAAACATCCATATATATATATATATATATATATATATATATACATATATATATATATATATATATATATATATATGGATGTTTTTATGTGTTGGTAAAGGTTCTGTTTAAAGAATTCAGGTTTGGGAAGAATGACTATATTGCTTGTATTATCGACTGCTATGAATGTGATAAACAAATAGGATGCTATGCTTTTTAGGGCCAGTCTTAGGTGCTAAAGCTTCATAACCCAGGTTCGCAATGACCTCTTTAATGGTTCGATGAGCACCAGCATGGAGCTCAGTATAAACACTCCATGTTACAAAGTAAGTGGTGACCTTCTGTGTTTTCAATGTTCAAGATTTTTATTTTATATCGGCATACATCATTTCTGATTTATTTGATATAATACCACTATGATTGTCAGGAGATTCAGACGCTTGATAATTTCCTAAAATGACAAACAGCAATTTTCATTGACATATATGCAGCTTGTACGAAAAAAAGACCTTCAAAATTGTCGGTCTTAAGTCAGTGAAAGGAGTATAAATAAAACAAAATATCATCCACGGGAACCCCTGCCCAATGTTAAGTTCACTGCTTCTTATTAGATTGAAAAGATCTACCCATAACCCAGGTTCGCAATGACCTCTTTGATGGTTCGATGAGCACCAGCATGGAGCTCAGTATAAACACTCCATGTTACAAAGTAAGTGGTGACCTTCTGTGCCTGATCTACCTGACTGAAAGGTCAAAGTAACACACTGACATATTGGCCGTAATCTTTGTAATGGTGGTTCCGATGCCCATGGTTACTGGTAAAAACTTAGGAGGTTCTTTTTGGTGTTGTTAATTAAGACATTGGGTAACATGCCGGCTTCAATCTGTATTATAGTCGGTCATGGTACATTTTAATTTGAAAATGTATGTGCGTGGAGACTTTGATACGAAAACAGTGATGATGGTCTTAAGAGAAGGCGACGCTCATATAATTTGAAAGGTCAATGGACTACTTCAGTCTGACAAGCAAGGTCAGCTGAGCACCGGATGTGTGTGTGTGTGTGTGTGTGTGGGTGTGGGTGTGTGTGTGTGTGTTTATTGTATGACCACATTATGTCGAGCGAGCACTGTTGACCAAATCTGTATTAATTCAATAGACTGGTTTGATGGATGTAATCGTGTGTAAATGGCTTGTTGAGCTCGGTTTTCTGTGTTGTGGAGAACAAAACATTCAATGACAAATGAGTTTAATTTCAAACTACGATTCACATTTAACGAAAGAATTTACTTAATGTGCAATTTGCGCAACTGTAAATGCAGATGTTCATGTTTGTTACAAGCTTAATTTATGTCGACACTTCCATCTAGCATGAACTTTTTTGGCATAGTGTGCCGAACGCTCCAGAACAGTTGTAGGATGATACAGCATAATTGTTTTGTCACACGTTGGATGTAATATTTGTGGAACAATTTTTAGTGGGGGGGGGGGGGGGAGTTGGCACTACTGTCGATCCATTTTTATTCATGAAACTGTTTTGTGTGAAAGGAATGTGTGCCACAGAAATATATCACATTCAGTATACAAGTCTTTTTTTTTTTCCCAGTTACATTGACTCAATTAACTACCAACATATCATGCATTTTGGAATATATTATACATTTGTGCTCTAAACATACTAATTTGTACGGTATGATATTGTAAAGTGGCGTATATTATCACTGTAACGTGTCCGAGTAGTATTTTATTTAATGTTTCCATAGTTTTAAAAAGTTAATTCTGAAAAAAATAAACAATTTACATGTCTCTATATTCCATATACTGTAAGTATCAAAATATATCTGTAAGAACCATCTTGCGCTCTACAGATTTATTTGGCGGCAAAAACTGTTGGCAGCTGTCGATTTTTAGTGACAGAATCGGTCGTTCGTTACCTTCGACACCAGACTGCGAAGAACGGTGAGAAACAGCAGGAAAGAGTGTTGCCAGATTCCTTACAGAATTAACACCAAAAATACAATATTAAATTTGCTGATCAGAAAGCTGAAGCACGTCCCAACCTTGACAAGGCTGTGTACATTGAAATACTAAGAAATAATAGCAAAACTTTAATATATACCAAACAATACATTCTTCATTGAACAGTGTTGTCAGATTTATTACAGAACTCAAAATACAACGCTTCATCTTCTGATCAGAAAACTTCTTTAAGTCTATCCTGCGTTCCATGTCCTTTCAATATTTTCCATCCTTTGCCATGAGACTGCCAAGTGGCATCAGGGTCAGACAAATGTTGCCTCTAACAGGAGGTTGTAACTGGTAAGTATTGATGTGAAGGTAGGGTAAGCTCTTTTTCCAAGGAATCCAAACTTTGTATTAACAGCAAAACAAACTAGACATACCTTCAACACAAGCGTTGACTGAAGGGTCTGCCATTTGCTCAAATTAGGTCATGGTGACAACAAAATCTAATTAGGTCATCTTCCGAGGTAAGGTAAGTATATTGCCAAATTTGAGCAAAATACAAGAATGCATTCTGTAGATATTGCGGTAACGAAAATGAGCACATCTGGGCGGACATTCGGACGAACCGACGGCCAACCCAAAAACATCCCCCCCCCCCATGGGGCGGACCCTTACCAAACAACGAATAAAATGTCAGAATTTGCCTTGATGCTTGACAAACTTAAACAGCAAAGGTTGGTTCCCGTTAGCAGGTGTATTCAGCCATGCATAGCTCTTGTGCTGTGAGAAAGGTGGACCTTATCTCCAACAATGCGGTTACAGAATATGCAGTGCCTGCAAGGATAAGGTAGCCTGCACATCCGACAGTCAACTACAGGTGAGATTTAAAGAAAAATACAATGCAATCTTCATATCAGATATACACACTTTCAATTAAACTTATCTCGTACTTAAACATTTTCAGCAGTCACATGCTGTCACCCTTTAATTGATAAAATGAACAGCTTTTGTTAACGGTCCTGTTGATTGACCATTTTCAAACTTAATACAAGGGTGACTCATGAGTTGCCCTCAGTGCACAGTGCGATTAAAAAAATGGATGTGAAAGTAACACTTTTGTTTACATTTTTATTTAAAACTCACTGCACCTTCAACCGTTGCTTTCCGTTCACTTCCGACACCAACAAGGCGCGAAAGGCTTGTGACGCCACAAACGCAACACCGCGGGGTGAAAGGGAAGACTCTGACCATGCTAGCGAGCCATGGCAGTCAAGTGTCACTTGGTCTAAACATATTTTATTCACCCTGTATCAATAGGTTTGTTTTCGTCTCACCAGAGGGGCAATAGGGCCTTGCCATTCTACCCAATTGTTTTCTTTTTTTGAATAAAATATGTTTAAACTAACAGGATTAAAAATGCATGTAGAAACATTTATTTTCGGCCCTGCTTCCGTCCAGGATGAGTTGTATGTTGCTGTTAATTGTAGCAATACTAGTTTTAAAGCTTGTTTTACCCCACCACCACCCACCCACCCACCTGAAATTACGGAGAGCGTAGCCCGCACAGTCAAGATTTACAGGGACAAGTGGCAAGGCCCTGGGAACCGATCTAACTTATGCAGTGAACACTTTGCCGAAAGTGGATTTGATTTGTGAAATATGACGATGTTTAGGATAGGTTTGGCACGAAAAAGCTACTGATGTTGCAAAATACGGTCACATCACTGGCCAATAGAAGGGTTCATGGAACTGGCCAAATAAGGCATAACTCATAAAACCAGAAACAGTGATTCATTTTTTACAGTATTTACAAATTAATCTTCAGTAGGATTCTGATTTCAAAGATTGTATAACAGCAAAGTATTGCTCTAGTAATTCTACGACTATTACAATGTATCACATAATTATCAATTGAATGTCACAGAGACAGCGCTGGTGTAGGATGTTGTTACAAAGTAATATTGTAACAGAACTTCAGTGTCTTCAACCATTATGATTCAATTGATGAAAAATGGATGGAAAACGGACAAACAAGGACCGATCTATTCTTCTAAATTCTTCTTCATTGTCATCAAGCCACGTATATAAAAAAAACTCAGTTCATGCTCTCCAGAATCACTATGCTCTGTTGTATCTCCCATAACTCTTGGCAAATAGTAGGTACTCTGGTTTAGAAAACATACACCATGGCCAACGGGATGCGTTTATGACGTCAGTAACACTTTCCCTCATCTGGCAATGATCGAAGAAAATTAGCGTGCTTACCTGTCGCGATTGTGATGAACTTTTGGAAGTTAAAAAAAATACTATTCAATAATGCAATTTGTCAAATTGGTTTGTACGATATCATTTTAAACGACCCTAAACACCAACTTTCTAATTTGTGGTACCCATTCAATCAATAGGACCTTTAAGGCGCTGTCTGTGGATAGTAAGGATGTCCAGAGGAATGCTGATGAAATAGGTTTAAAAAAAAAACAAAAAACAAACGAATTTAACATAGGCTGGTACATGACTGAATGGTGTCTTCATGATGATTTTGAATTTCGAATCACTGTAATCACGAGAATAAACACACATGTAGCTATGATTGTCAATTAAAGGGTTCATTTCTTATTTTAAAAATCTGTAGTGTCATCAAAATGAAAAGAATTGACTGCAAACTTATGTAGCATAAAACAAACATACATGATTGAATTTCAAAAAAAGTGTAGTTAATTTCATATTTATAAGATATTGTTTTCGTAGAAAAAAAACCTAAATGCATGCATACGTGCATGATTGCAGTTGCTGATGATGAGGGGGGGGGGTGAATGTTCATGCACTTTGTCGTGTCCCATTTGTGGCTCATATTAAGGATATTGTGTCTGTGATATACGGACAAAATCGTTGCAACTTTCTGTTGGAATTGATACATTTTGCAGAGTTCTTATTGTGTCCGTAAAAGATAAGATAATCGTTGCCATGTACCAGAGAGAGAGAGAGAGAGAGAGAGAGAGAGAGAGAGAGAGAGAGAGAGAGAGAGAGAGAGAGAGAGAGAGAGAGAGAGAGAGAGAGAGAGAGAGAGAGAGAGAGAGAGAGAGAGAGAGAGAGAGAGAGAGAGAGAGAGAGAGAGAGAGAGAGAGAATTACTGTAAGATAATGCCTTTTCTTTTTTCTCCTTGTATACAGGTAAATACATTTGTGTATATCGACGGTAAATTACTATTTCATTGTGTTATTTGCTCAATGTAATATATTGGCGAAGAATTTATTTACTTCATAAGGATGTTACGTCGTGTTGTGGTGTTGACATTCTCATTACAGCATAATAATAATAATAATAATAATAATAATAATAATAATAATAATAATAATAATAATAATAATAATAATAATAATAATAATAATAATAATGCTATTGTTCATAGTCTGCAAATTCGACATGAAAGCATACAATAGTTTCCCACACATTACATGTACCCTAGAGCCAGGAAAGAAATATGTAGAACATAACAAGAACTGTTGACGTCATTTTATCTTTAAGGTAATGCGAACACCGTTTGTTCAAGTATTGAAATAAATTGTTTTCTCTGACATGATTGGAGTGGAGGAGTCGACTAGAATCACAGTTGGCACTGAGCCGAGTCACCATAAATGTAAGAGAAACATGAATGAAAAAAAAACAATTAATATTGAGAACTGCAGATTTGTTTTTGTTTTTGTTTTTGTCAATTTGGAGACACGCATTAACTGCTTCTCTGCTCTGCCAGATCAATTGCTTCAGCACCACACCCAAAGACACCTGGTACCTTCTGCATTTTCCCACTGAACAGACGCTTGTGTATTCCTATCGCAACAACAATTCATTTTTTTTTCAGTTTGTAACATTAGTAGCTGCACTTTGGCATGAAACTATAGCATTTTGAAAGTAAAAACACAATCACGGATGCTGAAAGCAACGTCAACCTAAAAAAGTATGAATGCATATAAACTCTATCACTATAAACAAAGGTAATATCGATTTTGCTTCTCTGACAATCGCTGCTAAAGATTAAATCAGTTTTTAAAGTGGTGGCATTACTAGTTCTGTCTTGCATTGGAAGCGCACATTTTACGTTGAACCTGCATGGCTGCTGACACTACAATACGAGAATGACTATTTTGTCCCCCCCCCCCTCCCATACTCACCTGTATATTAATTGTGTGACATTTGATGAGTAAATATGGAACAACTTACATTAAATGTTGCAAATTATATATTGTTTTGATATTAGAGCACCCAATATTGTGATCAATCAATTTTATGAACAGCAGGAAAGTTTGCAGATCCACATGAGCTCCAGAGAACAGGGTTCTATGGTGAATATTTTACGAATACTCATATCCTGCATTACAGTGACAAATGAAAATGTCAATTTTGATGTATATTAACATATGCAAATTCTAAAGTAAAAATACTGTTCACCTTATCTTGATTTGGCGACACTCTATAAAAAAAATACACTTTATTTGTGCGAGTGGAGAGTTTGGAAGAAGTCAGAGCCCAAGCTCATTTGGTACTAACAAATCAAAAGGGCTTGGCCTCGTGACATTTGCGGCTACTTCACAGCGTCGTGTGTAAAATGAGGTGGATTGAGAAAAAAAACAAACTTGCTTAAATGTGAATATATCTGATAAGAAAACATTATTCAATGTACTATATGTATCACACAGACATTGCCGCTAAAAAGTGGAAGCTGTAAAACGAGGCTACCTACCAATCTTTAGTCAAATCATTGTAAGCAACATGGTCAGCAATGATGCATCATTTGTACCTGGGAAATGCTGAAAACCACCGGCAGTCCAGAAAATTGTTGCTATTATTATTATTATTATTATTATTATTATTATTATTATTATTATTATTATTATTAATGGGGAACGGGGGTGAAAGGGGCTCTCACACAAAAATGTTTTCCCATTTGTATGAAATGCAACCCCAGAGTGGTGTACCCAAGGGATATATATTCCTAATAATCTGTGGTTTGCCAACATCCTTTTATGCTGATATTTTATCAAGTGACGATGATCTGATATGTTTCTTATATTTCTCTCCAGAATTGGAGTTTAAACTGTCATGCTCATGTTTATTACGTGTCGCCAGAGGGGGGTATCGAATGCAGCCGGACCACTGTGTGACCCTGCAATGGTATATCAACATAGTACATTTCTCCATCGAAATAAATTTTAGCATTTTAAATGGTCCATTATTGCCAACATATTATGTAATAACGATGGTTTATTCATCTCGATGTAAATATTTGTATTTATGTAAACTCTTCTCCAGAATTGGAGGCTCAATAAAATTATTATTATTATTATTATTATTATTATTATTATTATTATTATTATTATTATTATTATTATTATTATTATTATTATTTTATTATTATTATTATTAATATTATTATTATTAATTATTATTATTATTATTATCATTATTATTATTATTATTATTATTATTATTATTATTATTATTATTATTATTTGCTGTATTCTGAGAGTAAGCAGTAAATCAACTGAAAAGCACTATTTTCCTATATACATTTTTACAGTATGCAAAAAAAAATGTCAGAGAAAGATAAGAATATTCAATGGAAAATGCTTATTATCAGGTTTACTATAGCTTTAATTTGAATCTTTTTTAACCCATTGGGCAGCTTTACTTGCATAATATTTCACTGAATATCGTGTTTCTAGATATTGGAAAGCTGTTTTTTTTTGGATACTGATGTTTAAATCACGCTATTAATATTTTTTAAGAATGTTGACATTCACGCTAAGATCCAGTTGTCAAAAAGGGCAAAATATGTCGAGAATATATAGTTAGAATGTATAGCACAAAATGACATTTGAAAACTGTTCACCTTTAATATCAACCTTTATAAAGCATATTTTTCCTCCAAAGTAGGTATTTAATTCGTTTTATATGTACCTGCCAAAATGTTGTCTTGAAACATGCACTGCAGAGGTGTATTTCATTAAGTGTCGGTGTGTGGAAGTGCCCTACGGTGTCAATGTACAAGCCACACCTGCCATAACATCACCCTGGGTCCTTGGTCAACCTTTTTGGGGGTTGTCCCGATGGCCTAGGGATCATCGTGTTGGACTTTAAAACTTTTGCTAGGCAAGTGTGCCGAAGGTAGTGGGTTCGAATCCCTTACAGGTCGAAATAAATTTATCGTATTTTTCACTGACAAATGATAGCTCACTCTCTGCTATGTAAGATTCTCCAAATTCACAGATATAGAGTATTAAAACATGTCAACACTTTACTTTCATTACTTTAAAATAATTATCCCCCATCCCAAGCATAAAAACCTATCATCAACTCATAACCAATATTGAAAGAGATCCTACATATATTGAAAGTATGAAAACATACATAGACTTGTACGCATCCCCAACTTTGAAAATTGTCATCCACATTTCAATTGTATCGATGTTTATTCCAACTTCTAGAGCATGAAATATATCTTACACGTACTACCGCATTAAATAACATCGTTACCAAATAAAAACCGTAACTAGGACTGTGACTTTCTTGGACATTGCCCGCCTTGCAGACAGAGACCAAGACGTTATAAATGACTATGATCTTGTGTTATATGTTAGTGTTATGGTTCAAACTTCAAGTTAATATATGGCAAATAAATAGAATAATTGGTCTTCAACTTTGGAAAAGGGGTTGGGGTTGTCCATTTTGTACCATTACCTGGATCTGACGTAGCAGAAAAATCTTGTCTCTATGAAACAGTGGGCTTTAAGACTGCATCATGTAGTTAAGGAATGCCCATTTGAGACTTCGTGACCTTGGGCATCAGGATCAAATTTTCCATCTTCAACCTTAACCAGCCCTTGGCCAACCAAAATCGTCTTGAATATGAAAGCACCAGCACTGAAACGAATTAAACTATGATTCCTCTGTTATCTCGCTAATCATGTCAGGTTATCGAGCGTCGGAAATATTTCATGCAAGCACATTCCCGCCAAGTCTGAACCAAGAATCTATGTTGAACTTCTCGAACATATCATAATATAATAGCCATACACAAAGAAGAACCATTAGGCTGATATAGAACAACCATACCTAGGTAGCACACTGGTGCAATGGACGCCGTCACAATTCACAGTCACAAGACTCTACAAATAATTGGAATCCCCCTCTTATCCTTACGAAATGAATAGGCTTGGTTAAAATAGGAATAAAAAACTAAAACAGTATTGGTATTTCAGCAAAATTATACCTGAAAGGTACATTAGACGCAATGAAGCATACACTGGAAACGGTAAACCTGAACTGGCCTTGAGCTTTAAACCAGTACACAGGCTACATGTAATTTTGTGCACATAAAATCAAAATAATGGACTGTGAAACGGTTGTGGCTATCAAGGCAATTAAATAATCTATCAACCACGAGCAAAAAAACCATGGGGTTTGGGTAAAATACTATACCCTTCTGTCAGGCACTATAAGCAGATCTCTCGTGTCCACCCGCAACCACACATTGATGGACTCACCCAGGCCAATGGTTTCTGAAAAAACTGAAGCAAGTCATACAATTTTCAAGTTTCACAACCAACTCGTTCTGAAGATGGTAGAGGTGTAGCGAAAATGTATCTAACAAGAATTATATTGTCATTTGTTTTGTTTAACAGAAACTTTCAAATGCGACTCATTTCATTGAGGCTGTCATTTTACAAATTGAAATCATGACGACCATAATTACTGCTTACACGTAAATGGTAGTATTCATGTTACTGTCTGTATATACCGAGCATGTCTGGTGCATGGTTGCTGAATGGTTGGCAATAGTTAGTTTGAACAAAACAGTCACTATTAACCGTTTTTTTTTAATTATAAAAATTAAGACTGACAAATGTTAAATTTAAGATCCCTGTGGTACAGATATATTTCACAATGCAATAAACCGTTGAAACTAGTGAATGATATATCGCATAAAATAATGCTGTTTTTGGGGTCCTATGTCAAGCGTTTTTAACTTCCGAACTTGTATTAATTGTCTGTATGAATTTTATATACCCGAAAGACACTTGAAATAAGTACTTGGGGATGTTATGGTCAGAGGCAATCTCCAAAAGTTTACTTCTGTAGTAGATGTTTTACAGTAATTAAAATACCAGATATATCAAATAAACCTGTAATCTAAATTGCTGTACTTGCTGCAGCTTGGAGCCTACCTCTGCATGTAGTACCCTACCACTAACTCCACATGGATGAATGCATACTTGAGCAACAGTTCTGAATGTTACATACCCAAGACTTTGCTCCTACTTGGTAGCGTAAAATACACTGAAAATCTGAGAGTCTAAGTATAGACAGCTGTACTTTTTTCAGGTAAAGAAAGAATAAGATGCAGCTCATCAGACCTAAAAAATGCAACAAGACTAAGGGATTATTTGATCCGTAGCTGCTGCTGGTTTATTTTACATATAGGGCGTGTAAGACGTTCTTGGAATAGCTGCAAAACCGAAAGCTCTACATGAAACAGAAAAAAAATCACCGTAAAATAAGGAAAGAAAGGTTACAGAAAACGCACCCTAATTTATTAATTCAACATTTGAGTAACATACACTTCTAGACTCCCTGTACGTGCTGCTAAAGTAGAACAAGATATAACTGAATGGGAAGACATAAAGATGGTGGTGGTTAAGAGGCCTTCCCATGTGCCACTAAAGACATTGTTGTTGATCAGTTCAGCTAAAGCGTCATAGAACTGGGCCATGTCGATTATGGCATTCACGCATACTGGCCTTCATTGAACCATTCTTGTTAAGGATGAGGATTTGGTGCTGTTGGTATTGGGGTTTCCCTTTTCGGCTAGGTGATTGGTGCCGCAGGCTGCTGGTTCAAGGCCAGCCCTTCTGTGGTAACAAAACAATATATTTTCAGTGCTTAGTTGTCACAAAACAAAATAGCAGAGCTTCCCCCATAAAAGCAGCAATTTTTTTGTTGAATATAAATACTGCATTGAATAATGTTTGTTCTTGATAATTTTTTTATCATTAACATTGTTTGACATAGACGGTGTGATATATGGTGTGAAAATGCTCTTTGCATTGCAAAGCAACTCGCCAACAATAGTATCAATACCTGGTACTTTGTTTTTGACATAGCATCCGTTACTTCTTCCCCTTGTTTCTGCTGAACCTGCAGCCATTCACTTTAGTATTATTCATTCTTTTCATCACTGTCAGCATCATTGCTCAAATCATTTCCATGGCATATAAATAACTTTGCTTGACAAGCAAAAATATATGTGTGGACGCTATTTGTTTTGAAAGTTGCAATTTACTGGAGGGGTAAAATTTTCATATTTACCATGCATATCTTCCCAACTATTACACTCACAAACCTATTGTTATCATAAGAAAACTTTACATTCATTTTCGGAGACAGTCACACCAGTTTTTTCTGTGTATAGAATTTATGACGAGATATTGAATCTCAAAGTAGCACCTTTTCCTTCTCGATTGTTTCCTGTATTGCAAGATTGGAATTGGCAGAAAACATAATCTACGGAATAACTGACTCAATGGTCCTTCAGTATCTATATGAATTTCTTAGGAAGAAAAGTAAAGTTTGTGAATATAATGATAAAGTGATAAATATTAAATCGGACCCACCGGGAAATCAGAACTTCTGTTTGTAAAGTGTACTGTGATAATATTTCATTTATATGGGGGAATTTTTCACATCTTATCTAGTGAATGTGGCGCATAATTTATATCATACACTCTAAACCCTTGTTAAACGTGCCTTGCCTACCTTTGCATAGATAGCTAGATGATATGATGTGCAGTTCCAAGTGCGGTGACCAATGGTATTTGAAGGTGACCCGACATACCTGCGATGTATTTTATGTACATGGCATCAATATGTATTGGGATGCAGATATATTGATATTATATCTTCTCTGTATAGATCGATATGGTTCAGCCAATTGTCACTTTCATTTTATAGCAAGTGTACAAGTAACTTCAATCAACACGAGGCCGATTTCATCCAATGAATGTATAGAAAACCAATGCCAGCACCAGGCAATGGCAAGATGGGTGGGGGGATATTTGGAATAACAGGAGACAATGAAGCAAATTTCTTCTGTTTCATACGGGTGGGTTCGCATAAAGCTATACACTATATATGGCTTTAATGCCTCACATAGACGGGGACACAAATCAGGTTCGTTTGCAACCTCTGTACGCAATGCCATCCAATGAATGTACATAAACCTTTTGTTCACATGACCTTAAAGTGTCGCACAGGAATGACGTCAGTTGGAAACACTTTTTCTGTTCAGCATGTGGCAATTTAGGAAAAAAAGCAAACAAAAGCTTTCTTTCACTCTGTGTGCACACAACTAGATGTATATGACATATTGCCTTGCGAATAACCTTGCTGACTGTAAAATAACAGATGTACACTTCTTGGACATTTTTAACTATATAAATTACACCTAGTTAGATCAAAATGGGAACTCTTTCAGGTAAGAATGTAGCTGTAAGACCAGGAACATATCTATATTGGGATCTGGGTTCAGTGCATTTCAAATTGTGTCTGTAAAAACAAATACATTACTTTCATGGGCCTATACTGGATGAACATACCCTCAGCCATGGTGAGATAAATGGATCTAATTTGAAAAATGTATTGCTTTTTCGCCTGTAATAGGTTTCTTGTAGCGTGCACTTTCGCCATTATGCCATGTACTCTTCTGAAATAATAACGGTTGAGTGGGACTACTGCCCAATTTAGCAAAAAATCTGTCATTTTGGCTTTCATCACCAGGGTCCAGTTTTTCTGAAACATTTTGTCAGCGAGTAATTACTCAGACCTGAGAATTTTTCTCAGTCTCTAGAATTTCTTTACATCTAGTTGCCTGGCTCATATTCCTGAACCAATCAAGGGCAACGTGTGCTGAGAAATTACTCAGTGAGTAATTACTCAGAAATTTGAGAAACTTGGACCTGGTCTTCCTACTGCCATATTGCTAAGTGGAAAATACACGAGCAAGCCGTTAAACTTGACTCTGCACGTGACAACTTGCGCAAGAAGCAAACCACAACATGCGTAACAGGTAGGGGAAAATGTCATGCACCAAGGAATATCTTGGCCAGTTCCTATCACCCTTATCACAAGTAACTTATAACATGTCGTAATAACCAGTGTGCCATCATAATGAATTCTGTCTTCGACCTTGTTGATTATGTGGCATAATGCTCATATGACATGTTATAACTATCACTTCTTTTTCAACTGAAAGGAAAAGTACAGAGTTATGAATGGGGTTTTGCTTATTGTGTGTGCATGGGGCTCTTTGCCCTGAGTCAGTACCACATGCGCAGTTGCAGACACCCTTTTGTCTTCCATATGCGCGGCTCCATCAGAGCACGTGCACTTTGTTATTGAGATCTATTTAAGCATTTTGGATTCAGCTATGTAAACAGGCACACGACAAATGAATGTAAAAATTTAGTTTGTGCAGGCATCACAAGCCTGGAAATAGCGCTTGTGCCTCAAGATCCATAACATCTGCTGTGGTGGTGAGTGTTGTGAATTATTGGAATGTCATTCACAAATCTCAAATTCATATGCTTTAATCAGAAACTAGGCAAACATTCATCGCTCGTCAACAGCAAATCATCGGACGATCGAATATATTTTAGGGACTTAATACCCCTGATTAAAACTGGGGAGAAAAATAAAATCAGCAAGGATGGGCATTGTCAGTATTGTGACAACCTCTGGAACTCCATATTAGATATTTATCACGATATTCATCCGCCACATATGCAGTATCACGAGCATACTTTTATTTTGTTCTATGTATGGTACGGCTCCCCCTACCTGCTCTGGGTGGTGCATTGCCTGATATGTGTAGACTACAAAACACATTTTGGTATATTGGGAACATTGAAAGCTGGTCCATTGAAATCAACAATTACAGCAAGTAACGCAGTACATCTGCATAGAAGATGGCCAAAAATAAAAGAGACACCCCCAACCCAAAGAATAAAGCAAAAAACCAAAACAAAAATAAAAACAAACACAGACACAAACAAACAAAGACACCTAAATAAAAACAAAGTGCCCCCCCCCCCCAAACAAAAAAGCCTCACACCTGTGACAGTCCTGTGCCAAGCTGACTTTGGATGCATACAGTGACATATATCTGTGACCTAAGGAATGTTACAAAGGTTACTTTTGTTCATGGCCATCGTCTTTATCTGCAATATAAGTCTTCAATCATACAGTTCAAAAGTTACAATTTTTAATGAAAATTGACAAAATTCATTAGTACCCAACTATAGGCATATATTTCAGTTTAACCTTTAAAGGTCACTCACCCTAAAAATGAATCACACCAAAAACTTATAGGTATTTTCCTATAAGTGTTTAATAGTAACCGCAGGCCTAGGATCCATTATTACCAAGATATAAGACAAAACCAGTTTGACCTTTCAAGGTTACTCATTAAGCGCCAAATTATAAAGACCAAGAGAAACCGAATAGGTACTTTCCTATAAGTGTTTAAATGTAGCAATGGTCCTTTGATCCACCATTCTCGAGAAAAAAGCCAAAATGTCCGATTTGCTGGAATCCCTTTTGGAACAATGCTAATATGTACGTATACATTTACCTTTTTTTTTTAACTTTACGACAACGACCACAAATTTGACTATTACCAGAAGATCAAAACATGCTAACAACACCATGTAATAAAGACATTGGTAGCGGCTGAATCCAGTTACAGTCCCTCCGAGTTTGAAGACAGTCCAAGATTTTGCCGTTGTTTTTAAATCACCAAAAGTCCACAAATATGACAAAACAATCCAGGATTTTGTCATTGTTTTTGCATCACAAAAAGTTCACAAAAAGGATCATTTGAATAAAATCAGCTGACACATACAACAGGCCGAAAAAACACGGGAAGGTCGGGGGGAATCTGACTGACGATTCTGGAGAAGACGTTGGGAATGTGAACTCCCGTTGCAATCCCCGTCGACATGAGAATATGGAAAAGGTAACCAACACAACTGACGGAGGACCTTAATAATTAGGTCAAGGTGACTCAGATACAGTCCCAGCCTAGGTCTAGTTCATATATACAACTTTTCAAAGTTTCATGATGATGGTGAAAATAATGTCAAGGTAACGCAGCTATAATCTTCAACTAAGGCTTACCCAGATACATGATCCTTCTGAGTTTCACCAACTTAACGTAGGTTTTCAATATCTATCGCATGATAACCAGTTTTACATGAGTAACTATGTGACTGTAAGAATTGGGTCGAGGTGAATCAGATACAAACTCAATGCTGGTCTAACCTACATACATATTCCTACCACGATTCATGGCATTTTGTTGTGTTCTTCAAGACTTATCGTACAGGAACCAATGCCATATATTTTGGTTGCATCATAGAATTGCTGACAAAGGGCATTAGCCAGGTATTACGTCTAGGAGCAAGGGATGCACAGTTTAGATGGAGTGTGGAAATCGTTTCAGGCAAAAAGCCACAGCGAAGCTTTTCAATCCATGTCCAACCATCATAAAACAAAGCAATTTGTATAAATAATCGTGGCCGTTTTTCAATACTGAGGGTTGAAAAATTAAAATTCATGAAAAAAAGTTCGAGTTTGGACAGGTTAAAGTCCGAAATGATTGCTCCCTGATGTGGCAAAGTCAAGAGTTTGGTGTTCATCACCTATGTTAAAGCCCTTAATTCTGTAAATATGAGTGTAACTTAGTTGGTACGCATGGTCTTCATAACAGGTTAAGCTTTATCTTTTAGATATCCCAGGATGTGCTATAATGGTCGCCCAATGGAAAATTCAATTTAGGGGTGCCACCATTTATAACCCAGTGACGCATACAAAACGGACACAATAGGACTATGTCCCCCAATTTCCACCGTAAGACATAATTAGCATAACCCAGTTTCCACATTAGACATTATACCGTAAGCTGTGGGGGTGTTTTTCCTTGTTTGTTTTTGGTCAGTCAGGAAAAAATCAGGCAGATGATTGCTGAAAACTTACATTCATGGAAGAAGGCTGGACACGTTTTATGCAGTTCCGTATTAAAAGTGAACAGATTCCAAATATCATTATGCACTACATATCCTAAGTATCTTTTGGTCTTTTAAATGCCGGACGCAAGCTTGATGTCCAATGTTGTGACAGAGACAAAACAGTGTGATTAAAGCACCTTATATCGTGTTAGCCTGCCATTAAAGTATCGAGCAAGGCTTGAAATATACTTATAGAAGCTCTGGGGCAACCAGATGAAAAGTATCAACGTTAAACAAGAAGAGGAGAAAACTTACGAAAGTGCGCCCTAATTCCTGACTTCGTGGTAGTAGCAAAATGACATTTTCTGCTTCCAGACTCATTCTTTGTGTACCAGAGTCCAACCTGTTTTGGCCATTTTCAGACCTTTTTTTCCATTTTTGATAGGATTTTTATGTTGTGTACAAAAAGGATAGAAAATATATAGCCACCTTTACCAAAAGTGCAGAATAGCACGTGTTTGCTTACAGACAGAAGCAGTCATGCGACACGGCCTGCTTCCAATCAAATGGTCACGTGGCATAGCCTAGCAAGTAGTGGCACTTGCTGCCTAGTCATACGAGTCTCCGAAATGCAGACATGCTACGTTGTTGGTTACGTTGTGAACAGCACGGATTCGAAAGCATGCTCCTGAATAAGAGAACACTTTCAAATAAGTAAACTGACAGGAGTGTGGCGATAAAGTGAAATAAAATGAAATAAACGCTATGAGATGCGATGCAACGCCCGCTCCAATTACACCAAAGGACCGTAACAGAGTCAGGTCGGCGGGTGACAAACATATATCATCATAGGGAGCACAAGAATGTCTGCGGATTCGTTTGAAGTTGGACAGCGACTGGTAAAAGAGACACCGGATCACAGGCCTAGTGAAACTATTAGAAATTTTGAAGAAATGTCTGAGGAAGGACTAAATAAACTGCTTACTAAATTTTGCATGGACGCCCGCACAACGACGGGACAGTTATACAAAGCTTCCTCATTGGCAAAATCTTTCCATTCCCTCAACGGGTACCTACACGCACCTCCCTACAAAAAGGTTTTTGACATCATCAAGGACGATGCATTCCGTTCATCAAATTAGACCTTTGCATCAGCTACGGCTGAACTCAAGGCTAGTGGTAAGGGGAATACGGAACACTGCCCTTTGATAAGTGATAGAGACCGGCAGATCATTTATAGTTCCCCAATGCTTACCCGTGATGGGCATACAAGTTTATTTAACAAAATGCAGTTCAGCGTGAGACTTTCTTTTTTTTTTCAGGCGTGGGTCTGAAAACATGGTGAACATGACAAAGGATACGTTTGAAATTAGGAAAGACCCAGATACACAACTGAGGTCAGTACAATAATTGCTGTTGGGCATAAAGCTTTTAGTTTTCTGTGACATTTTAATTATATTATCCACTCTGCCCTGTGGCTTTTTTTGAGAAGTATATTTCTAAACTCAATCCAATCTGTTGTTATCTTGTTGTTCCCATTAGAGTTCTGTGTATACATTTTGCTCAGCTGTGGAGTATATACCAGGGAAAAGAAAATTATTATTGTTGTCTTTTGTGATCAAAAATAAGATAAAATCGTCATCCAATGGTTAAGAGTCAACTACAGAAAGCTGTATCCACTGTAGTCCACTCTAAACCATTGAATAACTAATATTATTGAATTGTCTTCCATGGGCAGTGCCTTTTGCATTACGGTTTGTTTAGACACTAGTAAGGATAACCTGTCAATGGATTATTAACGTCTTCTTGCTTGCAACTTAGGTCCAGTTCTACATTCATGCAGCTGATGAGCAAAGCGTTTAAAGTAGTAAAATAATAAAACAAATGACAACAGTTTGAATACAAATTATGAAGATTAGAGCCAGAATTATCCTGCTTTACAATCACACTCTGAACGTGAAATTACAAAGTTGTCTAGTCAGTATCTCTTCCTCAATGCAACATGTCGCTGCAACAACAGTTTAACAGTTGCCGATGCAACGATCAAGAAAATTGGTCTGCTGTCTTACCCGCCGTTACGCGCATCGGGTACCAAGGTCAGGGCCACAGAACTTGGTAAAATGCACCCGCATTGATGTCACGACGTACAAACAACATTTCCAAAAGTTGGGTTTCAATGCGCAGAGGACACGCATTGGTTAAAGTTCCTTTTTGATGTCATATTTACCGGCTATCCGTTATCTGCAAACTTTTGCCCGTTTGCAGTGAAAACAAAGACACAACTCTCGATAATAAAAGCGGAAATACACGTGCAGCTTTTATCGCTCGTTGCATGTCGCAGGTTCGAGTTGTACCTTGCAAGCGATAAAGTTGCATGTGCATTTAGGTGGTCGCTTGCAACATTGTCGCTTGCAACGAAATTGCATCTTGTTGCGCGAATTCTGGCATGTCAGAATTTTTGTAAAACGTCGCTTACTGCACGATCAATAATCGCTTGTTGCAGGTTCAAAATTGCATGTGTATTTTCATTTCTCGCCAATTGCAGCTTTTTCTCAAATTTTAAATAATTTTGAACGTCTCATTATTTCATCCAGAAAAATGGACGTAGATGACACTAGCAAAACAGTAATTTTAACAAGTTTGGCAGTAACTCTTATACTGAAACGTCGGAAGAGAAGGAAACACAAAAGGCGATGCCGAATATGGAACCATAGGTGGTTGCAGAGAAGTATAACCCACGGGGTTTACGAAAATCTTCTGAGAGAGCTACGATCGGAGGATGTAAAGATCTATAGAAATTTCTTGAGAATAAATAACTGTGCATTCCAAGAACTGCTTACTATGGTTGAACCCCAAATAACCAGACGTGATACTAACATGCGCCAAGCTATCACAGCTGGTGAGAGGTTGGCTATCACCGTTCGCTTCCTGGCCACGGGTAAAGCTACTTTACTTGATTTTAAGCATAATCCCTGAATTAGATTTGGACTGCTTTATCCTTCTCTATCATAATTGTAAATATGATAGCCACACGCATGCACATACATACATACGTAAGTATATATATATATACATACATACATACATATATATATATATATACATATATATGTACACTTAGATCTATATGACATATATACATACATACATACATACATACATACATACATACATACATACATGCATACATAAACATAATTACACATATATACCTACATAGACACAAAGATTTACATGACATACATACATTATGTACAATGTATATACACATACATACGTACATACACATACATAGGGTACATTGTATACTTACATAGTATACATACATACATACATACATACATACATACATACATACATACATACATGCATACATACATACATATTGTGTGGTTTCATGGTTGTAATATTTGGCATCCTTTATGTCACAGAGACATGGCATAGTTTGCCATATTTCCGCCAGTTTGGCTTCTTCTGAAGCCGACCATGTGTCTTTTGCCATCTTGAATGCCAAGAAAGAAGGGGTGTAATCACGTGGTTGCTTTCCACTCGGGGTTGCACACGCTTTTCAGCCTTTTGACGCATGTGTATCTTGTATGCATAAGTTGCATGCAAGTCGCTTGTGATTTCTCTCTGAGATTGCGACATGCAACATACAACAAAAGTTGCTCCGTGTATTTCCGCCTTTAGGGATAGTTCAACATTTTAATCATTTTTGAATTAGTACTTTCAGTACTCGAGGGGGGGGGGGATGTACCTGTACACTTCCACAAATATTGGAAAATGATGGTCATGTGTAACCCATATGTTGTGGTATTTGGGTATTATTTCTTGAAAGATTATCATTTTTAAGTACCAAATTGGGGCGGGGGGGGGGGGGAGAGATTCGTGAAATTTGATAGCTCAGGTACTAATTCTGTTTTATACTAAAATAAAAACAAGAGGTCTGTGAGAACCCAGTGGTCAGTTGACCTTGCATGCACAGCCTGAAGGGGTTTTTTGAACCATGAAAACAAGGTCACCTGTTTCACACCTTAATCACAGTTGCTGACATGTACATATCCCTTTGCGAATCGTAAAAAATAACAGTAAAATAACATCACCACCAATTGAACAAGTTAAGATCAAGGGGTTTGCAGAAGTGTCCCTATGCATTTTTGAAGCATTTGGCGTTTACCGAGAAAATGTTTTAACACCAACCCACCCCGGAATCAACAAAGTATCCTGCGTTTACCTTGGCAACGAAATCATTAAAAAAAAAATATCCATTATCACACAAAATTATATTTCGGTATTTGACTTACATGACAAATGCAATGAAAGGGTGAAGGCAGTGTCCACATATCTGATATTGGCTGTTCAATCTTTTCCCAATTGTGTAAGTAAAAGTTCAAAGTTCTCATTTTGCCACTACCTGGCAACAATTTCAGTTTCGACAGGTGTCTCTCATGCCAAATTATACGCAGATGCACTCAACAGTCAACCACATCTATTTTGTGCAAATGTAGTGTTATATTATGGCTCACAATCGTAAAGTAGTTACGCAAAGCAGATAATTTCCCCAAATTTCTGTTCATAACTTCTACAAAATACACCAACTAGAAATACATATTGATGCATTCATATAACTAATATTTAACAGCGTGTAGCATAAAGGTTACAGGCCACAGTTTTGATTGGCTGGTTGTGCATCCCAATGGAGATAGTCCGTAATTGTGAAAATACTGTGTTTTTAGCATTCTGTAGCTTTTGTTTCAATAAAGTTAGCTAAGTCAGGTTTGCTGTATCGCAGAGTTGCTTCATTGGTGGTCACATAGGTGTACTGTCTTCCAGGTCAGGTGGGAACTTTATGGTGGGGAAGGACTATGATGTGACCACGGCAAGAGCACAGTTCATACGCCTGTATAAAGCTGACATCCAGGTGTTGTTTCGTATTTCAATTATCACAAATTAACGAGCTTGGGACGACAAAAATCCGTCCATGTTTTTCTGACATTTGTATCTGTTAAATGCCGTTCACGGAATTTTAAAATACCAGAATGCTGATTTTTTAGACTGAAAAATGCTATATGAAAAAAAGAGGGATTTATAACTGTGGTCTGTGCCCTATTAGGGCTAACTCTGTATGTATTGGGACTCACATGGTCATGTTGTTATTCTATTATCGTCCATCAAGCAAGCTAAAAATGAGAAGTCAGCACCTTTTGACAGCTGTCTGGACAATTTTGAGTGATCCTAACTTTTACATGGATGGAGCATGCGAGATATGGTCCTGGGACTGTAGATCACAAGGCCATTGGTTTGGGCTATGGTATTGTGTACCTCAGGCCAGCTTATGAAAGGAGAAAAAAAGTTTTACACCCACAGATTGGCTGTGAATATCAAATTTTACAGTCTCAATATTCCAGAAATTCATGAAGTATCACATTTATGTCACAAATAATTGTGCATAGACATGTTGCACCTATCGGTGGAACCACACTGCCTAAATAATAACAGGATTCACTGCAAGACATTTAACAAGTGCACAGGCCATGCCTCTTTTGCTGACTGCTTGGTAGATAGATACCTTCCATAGCCCTTTGTATTTAGTGATACCTCACAGGTACCACGCAGGTAATCATATGTGTGTATGCGAAATTAACGTTGCTAAGATGATATGAATAAATTATGCTAATCCTACTTATCTGAAACTTAGTAACCCTCTGTTTCAAACTTTTAATTTTGTGGTATTGTCATTGCAGGCCTATAGCCTCGATTGATATGCAGAGCTGTTTATACAAAATTATGTCAAAGTGATTTTGTGCATACCAGAAAAAAATGTACATTTTCTGTCAGTAGAGCTCTACAAATCTTAGATAAAATGTAAATTTCTTTGTCTTTTGGTTTTGGTTTTTGTTTCTCCCCCTCCCCCCCCCCCCCCAAAAAAAAAGAATCTTGTCATATATGTGTGTCATTTGACTGGGGTAAATCATTTTAAATCAGGCATGCTGACTTTCTTGAGCTGTTGAGTTCCTCAGTATATTATTTTTACATAAATATATCAATTTATATCCATGAATATGGATGACAGCACTTATGAAGTGCAGATTTTATAACTTATACCAAGCTTGTGTACATAGGTGGCAAAACATTTGAACTTCGACATACAACCACATATAATTACAAGAGTTTCAGAAAGTGAAACAAGGTAAAAAAAAAAGTGAGCTTCGATTAAACACTTGCTTGAAAACACTTATGCCTGATAATTGGATACTTATCAAATTTAAAATCAGAGCACTTATAAATGCAAATATGTATTTATGATATTGGAGTCACTGTACAAACTTTTGTCATTTACTTTCTAATAGGTGCACATGCATCAGAAACCATGTCAGTAAACCACAACTTATGCAGTCTACTGCAGAAAAAAGGCATAGCACTAATGGTTTTTGGAAACTAGATCACCCAACTGCCCTCCTAATGTTCAAACAATGGGCGCGTTAAAATTCCATAATTTTAGTACCAAAAAACATAATTTGCTGAATAATGCTACTCTAATTTGTAACCTACTGGTCTTAAACTGTGCACTTAAATGGGTCAATAATGCTTTAACACTGAAACTTTTCCCTTGTCTGCAATAATTCAGATTATATCAGGAAAATTCTACCATAATGACTGGTATTAGATGCTGACTTGGTGTAACTGATATTCCCCCCATCCCCCATTGATGCCTCAGCAGTGATAGATGTCATATTTTTTTTAGACAAATGTTACGTATCTATCCATGAATAGTAAAACAAAATCGCCAATTTCACCTAAAAATTAATAAAAGCTTAGCAATATATTCAAAATTTGGGTTAAAATTAAGGGGTGGGGCATTGTAATTTGATCTCTCATTGTAAGGGCAGGCCATGTAGGCAAGTGATTATGGGTTTGCATCATAGCCCATTGTATATCGTATTCATATTGGACAGACAAGAATTGATTGGATGCAATTATATTATTTTCCTCAAAATTTTTATTATTTTATTTGTCATAAAAATTGATTTTTTAGATTAAAAGGTTGCTTGAAAAAAACTTGATATTGTCCTAAATATTGAAGTTTGGTAAAGGTAATGGAAATCCTTTTGCAGAAAACAAGTTTTGGCTTCAGTTAAACAATTTTTAAAAAATTTGATAAGTCTATTAGGTTAAGGACCACAGTTGTGAATGGGTGGTTGCGCATCCGAACGGAGATAGCCTGTAATTGTGAAAATACTGTGTTTTCAGCATGCTGTAGCTTCTGTTTAAATAAAGTTTGCTAAGTCAGGTTTGCTGCATCGCAGAGTTGCTTCATTGGTGGTCACATAGGTGCACTGTCTTCCAGGTCAAGCTGGAACTTTATGGTGGGGAAGGACAATGATGTGACCCAGGCAAGAGCACAGTTCATACACCTGTATAAAGCTGACATCCAGGTGTTGTTTCGTATTTCAATTATCACAAATTAACGAGCTGGGATATGACAAAAATCCATCCATGTTTTTCTGACATTTGTAACTGTTAAATGCCATTCACGGAATTTTATAATACCAGAATGCTGATTTTTTAGACTGAAAAATGCTAATATGAAAAGTAGAAGGGTGTATAACTGTGGTCTGTGGCCTAAAGGTGACTGGCGATCATTCAAAACATCAACAAACATGCCATGACAAAAGCTTGCGAAGTTACGATTCTTTTTATTGCTGTTATTATGTTAAGCATTTAGTCTAATAATTCAAATGAGATGTGTATATCGGTCAATCCAGCCTCAAAGAAAAGTTGTATACCGATCCCTTTTGCTTGTCCCATGCAAGATGTACAACTTTACCAGGCACGTGCTTCGGGATAGCACCTGCGCCGTCGCAGACTGTGTGTGTGTTCAGGTGTGAAACTGAAAGTGCCAATGCCAATGTCGATCTCTACAAATCGCGGTAATCTAAAATCAGGTCTAATTACATGTTCCTAAATGTATCAATCTAATTAAATTCGGGTACAGCCTTATACCATAGAATGTTACACTAACTGTTACAGAATTGGTGCAACATTATCGACGCCACGCGACTTTCCATCCATCACCACGCTTGATCGTGGGCTTCAATGTGCACAAATGTCAAAACGTACACACTCTGTCTGGGATTTAACATTCCATTCACATGTAAGTGTTTGTCTTGAGCAAAACAGTTTCTATTGCCACGGGACATGTAGCACCTGTCGTGAACAAATTAAGCAAAAGCCTTGAATCAAAACAGGGGAGATATTTTTCTAGCTTTCTTTTCCGATGGCCCAGAGCCAGCGATGTGATTTTGACCAAGTATTTGTGCACGTGGTCCATAGGCTGAAATCAGGTCAGCTGTCTAGACATACTCATGCCACTCTATCTGTCATAAATATTGTAAAAAAATCAAACAAATTCACAAATAAATGATATCTGAGCCATAAAACTGCTCTTGAAGCCCATACCTGTCGTACATTGATCAGTCTAAGAGCCATTCTAACTACTCTTCTCAGCGTTTCTGCAATAAGCGAAGCCGTCTTTGCATCCAGCATCCATTTTTCCAGAGGCTGTTGGTATGTGATGTCTTAACGTGGACGCAAACTGGACCCACAACCTAGTCCATGAAAGCAGGGATAAGAAGAAAATAAACTGAAATTTGTAAAACGAAAAACAACCCCCCCCCAAAAAAAATACCCCCCCCCCAAAAAAAAATGCAGCGCCACGTGGCAAACAAGTAAAGAACTATGAGCCCCTAAAAGTGTTCCTTAGTGATATCAAAGCAATTAAATGAGCGGTTTTGGACATTATTTTTTAAGGTTTAAATAGAAAACAGATTCATAAAAAATCACTGGATCGTAACCATCTGCAGATACTTTGTAAAGACCCACTCAAGATGCAGTGCCACGAACTTTTAAGTGAATCTGGTCGACGGTTTTTGAAAAGAAGTTGGAAATATACATTTTTGATGCATGAACATGGACGTCGACGGACGAAAGCCCATAAGACAAACCCAGATAGTGACAAGTCAGCTGGGCTACAAATGAGCCGATCGGTAGCTTTGACCATTTCTCACAAGAGAACGGACGCATTTCAAGAATCACCGATTTTTTAAAGCTTATAATATTTAGATTAAAATGTTTCAAGAAAAATCTGTCTTTTTTAAGTACCAAATAAATATTGAATATTCGTAAAAGCGTTTCCTGTTTCGGCATTATCTTTTTGTTTATCAAGCAGGTGTCACTATATAGCCGTTTCTGTCGGTTGTGCTGCATTTTCGGGTCACTTGCGGTTAAGCACATTCCTATATTTACCATGTTAATCATGTCTATTGCGGAGATATTTGGCTTTGAGTTTTAGACCCTGAAATGGGTTAGACACTAATTTAAGATAAATTAGAAGAATTAATTGAATGAAGGCAATATATATATATATATATATATATATATATATATATATATATATATATATATATTTATATAGTGGTGGTTTTCAGCACTTCCGAAGTACAGCAAAATGCATTGTTGCTGGTCATGTCAATGGCATTGGTTCAACCGAATAGTAGTATGGGACCACTACGTGTCAATATCGTTGTTCTAAATTTGGTCCAAGTTAAAACCCGTGCAAATCGTGACAAGCCCATCATCATGAACATAACCAAATATAAAACAAGACTTTAATATCCACCAAACAATTCATTATTCTTGTATATCAAAAAAAATGATCAGATGCCATACGGACATCGTTAAATAACAACTGTCATGAAAAATAAAAGCGGAAAACAAATATCAACAATGTCAGAGAGGCTGCAATAAAGAACCAAGCACAGAAAAGCCATCAATTATCAAAAGCCACCAGGCGTCAAAGAAGCAATCAAAATTTGAAGTCCAAGGTAGACACACCGACAACTTGGTATCTTTTTTATATCAGTATGAAGGGAAACATGTCTCTCTCTCCTGACTTGAGACAATCACCTAGTAAAGATAACAGCTGTTAAAATCGATTTAAAGCTAGAAACTCATAACCTTAAAAAATATTTTGCCTTATGCACACATTATATATGATGTCAGCTACAATTGTTAGGTTTAATATTCACTGCATCATTTATATAATACCTCAAATGCAATCGATATGTATTTAATAAACTTTCATTTCATCCAGAAACTTGAAAATAACCGCTTTAATTTCATTTTTGAGCATCCCTGTTTCAGAACTATTTGAAATGGAAATGAATGACAGTAGTCAAAGTCAAAATTGGTACATGAAATGTACACGTGGCTTCATATTACAGCTACTTATATACAAGTGGCAATGTATTGTTCAATAAATATGGCACATTGAATAATATTTTTTTGACGAAAAAGTGGTGGTTATCGGCTTCTTCCGAGTACATTGAAACGCTTTTTGGCTGATGCTGCTGAAAATGGTTTATCCGAAGTTGCGTATGTACTTTCTTATTTCAGTTAGAAGTGACGATGTGTAGTTCAATGAATATGGTACGTTGAATATTTTTTTGCCACGGGAAAAATGCAAACTTCAGAATTTAGCACGGTTTTTATTCTTAATTGCATGACGCACGAAGCTGTGATGTAATAGCAAATGTCCAAAGGCCCTGCCCTTTTGACTATCTTTCGGTACCAAACGAACACGGGCTCTGGCTTTCTGCATTTTGTCCATTCGCACAGTAATGAGTATATGTGAACTTTCTATAGTGTACCATTAAATTACATTTACGAATACTGCCACTTCAAAAATTCCATATATGTATATTCATCAACATTTCCATATTGTGGTTGACTGTGATCAGAACTAACAACTGGGTGTACCGAGTTTAACCTATTAGACAGTGTCATTACCATTTCAAAACCATAGTCCTAATGAAAGAATCCAAGTCAATTCTGACCAAAAGGTAATGTTCCTTGGTATGTATAGCTGAATCACATAAATTTATAGTTCGTCTTTACCCAAAGGATGGATGCCTTAGTAGCGAAGTGATGGGATGTTGTTAAATGGTTTTGTCGAATGAATTTTACTTACTGGCACTTCAGATGCAGAGAAAAACTAATCATCAAATTACTATTTGGTGCTGTAAAATAGGGAATACGTATTCGCACGACATTAACCAAAAACTCCTCGCCAGAGTTCACCCGATTATGCAAGTCCTGTTTCTGTTCATAAAAAGTGGATGATCTCAATATTGGCTGCTGTCACATTGACACCATCAACAACTTCCAAAAGTAAAGATAATCAATTCCATATCTACTCGACAGACAAATTCGAATCAGTTTAACTGCAAAGCTACTGTTAATTTACATCCTTTATTTACGAGGCATAGAGATAAATGGTGACCCACTTACACTTTAATATATATCATACACCTGAATAGACTGTGTGCTATTTTAAAAAACTAATACATTTGCTTCACAGGCGGTTCACAGTGTCAGGTATATTAAAGGTATTAAAATATGAACATTAATATTTTGTATTCAAATGAATTTTACGTATCTAGGTACAATTTCACAAAATCAAATCAGATTAACAGAACGGCTGTGGCTTTCCTTACCACTGTTGAAGATGACGAATCTTGTGCAGTAGTGTGATTGCCATGAGTTTGAGGACAGACCTACTGCCCGATCTCGATGATATTAATATTGCATGGAATTCAGCATCCTATAGGTTTTCAGAACTTCACAGGGTATGTGATGTTCAGTGAATATTTCAGTGCACTCTGTGAACACACTCCCTGTAAAGTTGACCAATAGCTGCTACTCTGGATACCATTATGAAGGAAATGTGCCATGGCTCCCGTGATTTACAATAAGAAGGGTGCAACTTGCCCAAATATTATGAGTATGTGTATCTTGCAGCCTATTTCCTTCCCAAGTGACCATTAGGCATGTGTAGTGCCGTCCAGGTCAAGTGTTTGGCACAAAGCCTCAACCCAAGTGTCAACAGCCATTCACTGCAAGTCTGCAATTAAGGACATTTATCCCAGAAGTGCAAGCAATTAATACAAATGGGTTCTTTTTCACTGTTTGATACTGTTGCCTTTTGATATTTCAAAAAGAAATTCGCACCACGTAAATTTGTCCCATACAATTTTGAAAGGATTCAAGGTCGTGAACCTGGGATCCCATTTATCGTATTGATGAGGAAAATGTACCCAGTATTACCTGTTACAATATTTGTAGGTACGACGCACAGATCTGTTTGCGGTGAAACTCCTCTGAACTTGAGATGAAACATAGGTCGACCGGATCCAGTAACTAAATAACAGTTTGTGATATTTAATTAGGTTCTTCGGGAGATTGCAAATTTTATGAAAATGATTACACCCAGTTTAAAGCCAAGAATTAGGCCCAGGTGGACTGTACAATAACAATACAAGTCAGCATGGGTCATACAGGTCCACAGCACAATCTGCTTATTTCTCAGACTAGGTTCAAGGGGAAATAATGCTTTGTTGTAATAAAGACTAAATATTTCTTTAAAAACTTTAAGCCTTGTGCATTACTTATATAGTGGCGAGATTAACGTATTCATTTGTTATTACATAGTTCATTTCATTCTCCTCGCCACAACTTTGGTAAATTAGTTATTGTCGTGATTTACCTACGTCTCTCTCTTTCTCTATCATTGCGTATTGCCACGTTTGCAGAAAAAGAAGGACATTCAGGGCTTTCAAGATTTTATTTTGAAGAGTTAAAAGAAGCACGTTACAGTATTGAATGACATCTTAAGGAACATACATAAAATCTTAGATTACTGTTGTGAGGAAAGCCAATAAGCTAAATGCGAAATGCCCACGTCAATTGTCACAAATTGTGAAAGCTGATTCCTGAGGCATAAATGTACCCTTTGGTTCATTAATTCCATTTGCAAACTTCTGCTGCTATCAGGCCTTTGTTCCCCATCCCCAGCACTGCTACATCAACAGATGAGTGGCTTAAGGTTAGAACACCTGGAGAATAAAAACATCGTTTTAAGTAAGTACATAAAAGAACAGACGCAGATATGCCGACACGATTATATTGTGTTTTTGTATGGTCTTTCCTTAAGATGTTCACACTTGGAACACGTTTGTCTTCTGATGAAGAAAACTAGTGATCACGAACAACGCGTATCAATGGATTTATGTCTGTCTTAATTAACTGGTTCTTGAGTCAACAATCTTTCCTTGAGGCGCTGTACGTACATTGTCAATCAGACAAGGAAAGAGTTTGAGATAGGGAATGGCATCGCGATAAATCATAGCAGCAATTTTTAACTGAAAAGCCCTCTTTTGAATTAAATGTGTGGGCCCGGGCAAAATATTGTAAGAACGCTCCAAATGTCGACAGTGGCCAGTATATAGCTTCTATCATGATATTTGCCCTTCGAGATTTTAGTTCATGTAATCAAACGAAATTGAAGCAGCTTGTATTAACTCCACACTCTTCGCACCATGCCTCCGGCTACAATATGTGGCAGGAGACATAAATGTGATGGAAGTGACCTCTGCTTACATTCCTACATGTATGCGGTCAGCTGTTCTGCATTCAAACGAAATGGACACATGTACAAATCCCGATTGTTGCATACTATAGCTAATTAAGCTGTTTACCCTTCTATGTGGGTGTAATAGTTGACATATTTGTTTGGGCTTTTTTATACTTTGACTGACACCATGAGAACCCACATGAATGTCACTTCTAGTTATAACACACAAGCTGCAAGAAACGTGACTGATCTTTTGAGAGACTTTGAAAACAGAGTACTATATTCGGCAGTCTTGGCCATATTTGAACATCGTAATGAGCCCAAAATTCTTTCATATACAGAGTATTGAAATTATGGGAATTCAAAGGAATACAACATACTGCTAATGAAAAATGCATATGTAAATCAACACGCAACACACATTAAAAGGCGTTGGATGTAAATGTTGCAGCTGTTGAAAGCTTAAAAAGCACAAGCACATTGTAGTTATCAAAAAATCTACGTTGCCACAGGATTATTGATCACTTGCCAAGATATGAAGGGCATGATAGACATTTAACTAAGAGTACCATACCAAGGTGTATATGCGAGGAAAATATATCAGTAAAAATATATGTCTTAGATATATATATGGAGCAATGCAAGTGCTGTTCTGAAACCACTATCTCCACCCAAAAGGTTATCAGTTTAACATGAATAAAATTTTAGGATTCCTGCTGGTGGATAAAGTAGTTTTCTTGTTCCAAAGCTACAAACACATTTTATATCCCTACGTATGTGCTGAGATAATACATTCAGTTTGTTGCTACATGTGCTACGACCCAGCGTAAGGTAGGCTTGTCGTTCACCGGGCGTCAGTCCGTCGTCATCGTCATTGTTGTTGTGTGTAAACAATACTGCATTGTTAACTTCTCAAAAACTATCACCTTGATTGTCTTCAGACTTGATGGGGTACCTAAGCTATATTTTCAGCGGACGCATTCGACTGGTTATGCTGCAGTAATTTGTGTACTGTTCATGATTTGTTTTCCAAGAGACTGTCTGTCCAGTTTGCTTGAATATTACACAAGGTCAATACGGGGAACTCCTATTTCCTAAATATGCTTCATAGGTGTCGCTCTGAAATTTGACATTAAAAATTGTATTTTAATGCACAAATTTACTTTTTACTGTCTACAGTTTTTTCCTTCGATTTTGTTTAGAAAAACGTATATACATGATGAACTTTTAAATGCATGTGTGGTAGGGGAAGACTTGGTCAAGTATATGTGGCACGGGCTGGCCAAAAGAAATGTGTTTATCATCTCGGTTGTACGGTGCACATTCTGTGTTAGTGTGATTTTGCTTTCTTTTTTTTTTTGCACAACCAAGTTAGGGATTAAAAATATATTAAGGGAAACACTGGCCAGGGGTTTTGTGCTGTGCATGCAGTTTCTCATTAATTTTGGAGTAGTTAATTGCACATGACACACAGCCAGGGAGTCTACCCCCCCCCCCCCACCCCCCTTTACGATCATATTTTATATTAATAAATGTTTCATCTAAGAGTTTAACGTATCGCGCAAGACGCATACAAAAAATAAAAGACAATCAACTTCAGACCATTTGACGTTGTATTTATCCTTACAAAAAATTAAAAAGGAAGAAAATAACCACAATAATAATGACACATGCAATGATGTTCCTTGTCATTTTTTTCCTATAAATAATTGCCACATATTTTACATCCTATAATGGCAATAAGTGCAAACTACATGAATTAAACATCTGTCCCGTAGTCCCACGTCTCTCTGTAGTGTTTAATACTCACTTTGTTGGATGAAAATCAAATACATTAAGATGTGGACGAATGTTCAGTCTGCGTTGAATACACACTTGCCTTAGAGGGCTCTTCCCTCTTCCTAGTCTCAGATGTCTTTTTTCTCTTCCAAATCAAACTTATCAACACATGACGGTATCTCTCATTTGACAACGCATACATACAAAAATTAAATGATGAGTTAACACAGTTCAGAATTTGCCTCAAGTTTAGATTAAGTTGAACAAGATAGTGTTGTTTTTGATGATGAGCAAAGGAGGGTTCACATAGCTGAACAATAAACAAAATATTGATTGGAGTAGTACAAATGACTGCTACTAAGCACACTAAGACGAGAGTTTTTGTTATTCGTGATTCGTTATTATTTTGGCTGTTAGCAGAATTACTTATCATTTTCTGTCGTAAGGTGGCGGATTTTCTCAGCTTATGAATAATAGCCACATTTAAAACCAGTACCAACAGAATAGGAATGGTTTGAAACAACATTGTTATTGTAGCCAGATACCATTGAGCAAATTCACCAGTATCTGCGAGATCTGTTGTCACAAACGTCAGAATATTTAATTGTCGTTCTTTATCAAATTTTTCGACAACCTTAAAGTGAAACAATCTTGGTATGCGACAACCGACAACAAAAATGGAATAACTCGTAACTGAAATATATGGTTTGTGAAGAAGGTATACAGAATTGGCTTTCAGCGGAAACCATACAGCAATGAACCGTTCAACAGTTATCAATAAGATAGCTCCAGTTGATAATTTGCAGAATGTGGGCTCCAAAAATGCAGTTATGGCGATCTCTACATAAGCTTCCATATGTTTCCCAGATACATAATCCAACTTAAGTAAAGCTCCATTCACAGCATAACAAACTGCACACAAAAGCACACAAATATCAAATATTGACAGAAAAAAGAGATATACATTTATATGGTGTTTTTTCAAGTCACGATGGAATATAAGAATGTTGAATACATTACCAACAATGCCAAATATTAGTATAATAGGGGTTATGACAAGAACCATTATAGTTTTTGCCAACATGTACTGATCCTCTGAAATAATCCCAAGATTTCTTAAAAATACTGACTTATCTGTGCTGGCATTTTGCAAAGTAGATGTTTCTTTTTCCCCTGTATTCAAGGTGACATTTGATGCTCTACCTTGCCAAAGATGACCCAAAAGTGATGATGGTGTGCTTCCCTTTAATAACTTGTGCTTTCCTGTAGTATATGCAATTGATGCAGGTGAAGCTTGGTTGTCTGCGCGTTCCTTGAGTGCCTTTTGAAGTTGCATTTCTGTGCTGTTTATAAACATCAACTTGTTGGTCATTGTGCTGGTTCTCCTGATTAAAGAATACTGATACACGTTACTAACCATACTCCAAATAACTTGCTCTGAAGCTTAAAGGATTAAAAAATTACATAAACACTAATATATAATATATTTATACTGAATGTGAGCAAAAGCTAAACTTTTGATCTATTCTGTGTGCATGTTTTGCATATCATCATATTTTGCATCAACTTCTCTTTCCACTGGCTAAGTGAATGAAAAAAAAGCAGTGTTAAGCTCCATCTCCAAGTTGAATTGCTCTCCAGCTAACTTTGAGCTGATAGCATAGGGATAAGAATGATCCCGAGATTGACTGCCCACAGAAGAGATCCAGCTAAGGTTTAACCCCCGCCCCCACCAACTTTGGTATAAAATGCACCTGGTTTATAGTTTTTGTGAAACTACATACATATACGTACAGGGAGCCTGATTACCAGTGCGGTTACAAAAACATTTCATAATTGTTTTAAAAATGATTAAAATTAAGAAATAAGGTATAGTGCTACCTGATGAAAATATTTGGTGGGGACTGATTAAAGCTACAATCCTTATGGATTTGAAGAGAGTCCGGCCTAAGGTTCGGGCGACATTGTCAAAAGTTACAAAACACAAACAGATATTGATGAAATAGACAAGAAATTGCAGGTAGTAATACCTGTTATACAAATTAAGGCTTGAGGGTTCTCACAAATGGCCACACTTTACTTTCAAAGCTAATGGCTATTCAATTTCTGTCAAAAATTAACCTAAGTCATTACAAAAATCACAACTGAAATATGACATATTTTTTACGCATCAAAGGAACCCACCGAAGGTGTATAACTTTGGTGAAATATGACCTCTTAAATACCCATCAAAGTTACCCACTCAAGACGTATTACCGCCAGGTCAATCTAATGCATGGTTTTGGAAAAAAAATACATATACATGCATGGGCACTGGTATCCCTATAATAACTCTCCTGATAAATACTCTTGCTAATTAGTTATTTTCCAAAAGTTGATTAAATTAGGATATATTGGTAATGATACATAAAATCTTTGGGCAGGCATAAAATCAATGGTTTGGAAACTTGAAAGGTTGCTTTTAAGGGATCAGAAATTATAAACGGGCGTCTTCAAGGATCCAAAGAGCGTTAAAGTTGTCTTTGAAGATCCTACAGCTTTCAAGAAATCTAAAGGAGCCCAAAAGCTGTAATGGTGTCTTATAGAGGACTTTAAGAGTTCATAACGGGTCTTCAACATATTGCATGTTTAAGTTTGATGATTCCCTTTAAGGAGACACATTCCTGGCCTGTGATAAATGCGTCCATCCACAATATCCCGCTCAAAGTAGATCTAATGTTCCGAATGAAGACCACAACAGCACAGTTTAAGAATAAAGTTATCATTTTTGGAATGGCACATAGAGATTCACGGGAATAAAAGCGTGCATCACTTGCCCGACCAAGCATTGTTTATATTCATAACACATTTATTTCGTGTGTAAAATGTGTACAACGTAAATAAAAAGCACACATCATAGGTATGCAAGGCCATAAAGCCCTTTAAAATATAAAGACACATATACACATAAATCAAGGTAAACATAAAACTTGGTTTCCACCCAAAAAAGAAATGAATATAGTTTTTCTTAAAGCAATTAATACTGGGTGGTTTGACTATGTATTAAGTTGTTACATGTTGACGCTTGGAGAAAGGGACAATTTGATTATTGATTACCTTTCGTAACGGCCGCCATGTTGAAACAAATGAGATGGGTACCTTTGCAAGATTCACCTGACCACTGGACAGGCCGGTGCCGTCTTTAAGACGTTGATGCCCTACTGCGTGAAAATCGCGTCCGGCTTTTAGACATACACGGCCCAGAGCGTGAAATGGATGTCAGGGCTCAGAGGCATGGGATGCCTGGAAGGATGATCTTGAAGGGTGGAATATTTGAACAAAGTGTCTTTAAAGAAGGTACTTTTAGATGCGTTTTTCACTCCGCAGGTAAAGCCACCTGCTTAATAGCCTGACAGGGATAGAGTCGCTATAGAGTAACTTTGAAGAGCTTCGAAGCTATTGACCCAAGGATGTAAAAAGACTGCTTTCGAATACTTTTCGGGAAAAATCTTTAAAATCAAACATTTAATGGATATGGACAGTTAATCAAATTAGTAGACACATCCAAAAAAAGGCTCCCATTAAAATAAAGAGGGTCTCTCTAAGAACATTTCGAAAGAAATAAATGATGAGTAACTTTTGGCCCATGGGTAACACCTGATAAAAAATATATTGAGTTCAGCTAACTGATGGATCAAGCTAACTGAAAAACCTATCAGGCAAAGTTAACATATACTTTGTACTGCAGACAAACTGTACATAAATTCATGGCGAGGTTCACAACGTTTTAGTTGCAAATATTATTTTGCACGACCCAAGAAACAAACGCGTCATTTCAAACATTTGAGCAGGTCATTTATGAGCATTTACGATGTTTTCTATTCTATATTGTATTTAATAGTGCTTGAAGAGGTTAAAAAATATTCTTGAATTTCAAATAAAAACACTAAGGTGTTCTTAAACTGGTACGGTAACATTTATTTCTGGTAAACTGCTTTCCACATTCCCATTTCATCTAGATGACTGGTGCCAAATGTTGCAGGTTCCAGTCCCACATGTTCTGTACATAATGTATATATATATATATATATATATATATATATATATATATATATATATATATATATATATATATATATATATATATATATATATATATATATATATATATATTTTCGGCATTTCCCTAATGCTGGTGGATTTAAGTCCCAGATTCTAGAAATAGATGCCGACTCAGTAAATAAACTGCATAACAGTGTTGATATGGCACTCGCACCTAACTACCTTCATTGAACCATTCTTTTTAAAGAACAGGGATTTGGTCGGGAAGATTTGTGCGTTTCCTATTTCAGCTAGGCGACTGATGCCAAAGGTTGCATGCTCGAGTCCCGCTCGTTCCGAACATGAAATATAAATGTAGATCTAGTTTGACTTCCAAGATTGCAAACATTTGCTACCTTTCTCAAAAAAAGTACTTTACTTCACAGTCAACTCAAAAGGTAATGTATTTTAGGTCTACTTTGTTTAATTTCACAATATTCGTAAACGTATATTTGGTAATTGTTGTCTTCTGTAAAATACATTTATGAATGCTTCATGAACGTAAATTCGCAATACAATTCTATGCTTTATATTCATAATCTTTGTTTGTGTCATATTTTGATTTCTTACACTTCTGTTTGTGTGCTCCAACAAAAATGGTCACTGTACTTACCAGCCTGTGAGACCTTTTTGACCCTGTATTAAGACGATTGTGATCCAAATGAAATTAATTACCTCCATGTTTAGCCACCTGTCTGCTCTTCAGGTTTCAATGAAGATTACTAACTACTCAAGAGATGAGACAGACAAACGTGTGCTCATAGGTCAAACTTATACCGGCTAGTGATGTGATGTTCCAGGCAAAACTAACGTATCTGGAGTCAGTTATTCTATTTTATGGTGAATGTAAGTGAGCACAAGCATTTCTGATTCTACCATTAATTATTGATGACACCAGTTTACCAATTTACACAAGACATCAACAAGCTTAATTTATTGTTGTGATCGTAATAATGCATGGTGTAGACTTCAAAGTAATTTGTTATACATACATATATATATATATATATATATATATATGTGTGTGTGTGTGTGTGTGTGTGTGTGTTTGTGTGTGTGTGTGTGTGTGTGTGTGTGTAACTGCGCAGCAACCGTCACTCGCCACCTTCTCCGGATTCCACATTGTGTGTTAAAAACTTCAGTTGGGTTTATTGCATGATTAATAATAGACAAATACAGGCCTTTTGTTGAATTTTGACTCCATTTATCACTTGTGTTTCGAAACAACCATCAGAGGAATTCAAAGCGATAGCGCATTTGTCCGTACACAGCACACTAGTATCTCAAACCAGAGTAAAATGTACACACTGTCTGATCCATGGTAACGTTTCCTTTTTGTCATTATTGCTATAAATGTATTCACCATGCATCTGCACTCCGGGCATTGAGTGTCCTCCTCGTGTTACATTATACATGCCTCTGATGTGCAGATATTGGAGAAAGCTGCTTCCACCGTCCATCCTGGTTCTGGAATTTATTGCCTTTGGATAACGTTCTGGCTTAAGGGATACAGAAAATTAATACTGGGCAACAGGGCAGGGTTGTGTGAATTTTGACATTGTATTATTGTTTGCATGACACTTTCGTCTGATGTAAGGCTCAATGAAAGACACGAGATTCCATTTGCAATGCTGTGCTGCTTTCCTGGCTACCACTCTACCTGCAGTACTTTCGCTCTTTCTTCCGTTGAGAGCCAAAGCATGGTGCTTTGTCAGCATCATGGTTGAAACAATTGCAGGCAATCCCAAAATGGCATTGTGTCTAGAGATGTAACACTCATTTCTGCCACATGCTCGAAATGCAAGACCAAATACGTTGTGTGATGAAAGGCAGTGTTGTTTGTACTATTTTACACAGCACAATGCTGTTTTGTAAACTAGGTGTATCGTCTTTGAGTTCCATGCAGTGCAAATGTAACCAATTGTGAGCTCTAATGATTTTAAGAATTACCAGTCCTGTAAAGAGGATGGTATGTTTCACAGGTCAACAAGAGCTTTGGCGATGCATCTATAAACCGCAAATTACAAACTGCAGGAAGGTAGAGAGTTAACTCTGTTTCCTGTCAATCCGAAAAGGTAGAGATTACCCTTTGTGGCAAATTAACTGGAACTGAATATACAGTATTAAGAAACATTATGTAAGATGGTCAAATCAGCTGCTTGTGCTTGTCACCAACCTGCGGCTGCACTTGTTCCGTGCTGCTCTGTTCCGCTGCAATAAACTTGAGGTGTGACGCAGCTTTGCGTCTTACATAAGCGTAAAGGCATTTTTTTAATTATCCGGCTATGTCTGGGACTTTGTCAAGGCGTTTAATTAATTACAATATTCCTCAAACTGTGTGTTTGCTAAAAATAATAAGCAGGCCTCTGTTCCTGCCTGTGTAGCAGTTTACGCAAAATTTCAAAACTATAGAAAAGTTTAATAAGAAAAGATGTTCAAACCTTCTAGCAAAGATAAAAAATGTTTAAAAAGACACGTCTTATCAAAATGCAGAAAGTTGTTCAGTTTTCAAACGCAGAAACGTATCGTCAGTATGAATTTGTACCTTCAAAGACTGCATCTTGCATAACGGATGTCTCTACTCATGATGATTTTTCATGTGTAATAGTTTTTGTTATTTGAATTCGTTGGTCGTGATAGCAATAAACATTCAATTCCATGCAGCATGAAGTGGATGACTGACGTGTGATTTGATTCCATTCATATTCTGCGCTTGGATTGCATGTTCCGGGCCAATAAACAGAGGGCGAAAATGTATTTATGTTGTTTTTGTTCAATACCAATGCTTAATATGTCTCCCAAAACGTGCATGCGAATGGCAACAGAAATTATTTTTGGTGATTGACCCAAAATGGAATGTGGAATCAGAAAATGGACCCCTGTGAGTTTGATGATTTTTGGAAGAAATACAACAACATGTATCTCCAGAATAATTCTCAGATATGCCATCCCGGCCTTTAACATATACATGGATGTGGGTTTTTGAAATTAGTCCATAGAACTCCATTTCAACAAGTATCGCCCGGTTTATCAGGCATCTTGGAAATGGTAGCCTTCTTAAGTACAGAAACTCCCGGGTAACATTCGCACCTTGTTGGAAGCAATTACACATGTCATAATTCAATTAAATAAGTTTGCACAAGTACAATAATCCAATATACTAATAAAACAAATTGAACTAAGAGACCATATTTTTTGTTATTAATTTACAAGATTTTAGGACAGAATGTGTGATGTGAATCCTTCACGGTGACACAGTTCATTTCTTTTTAATCAAGTATTAGCCATGACAATTCATATTATTTTCCCAGGTTCAGAGGATGCCATCTGTGAAATAGGCCTTGCAGTTGTCGGCCCTCTGAGAAATAGGCTTTGCAGTTGTCGGCCCTAGGGTGGAGGGAGATGGTCTCTAAATGAGGAAAAAATTATCTGGAGAATAGATGCTTGGATTTTGTTTACGTTTGGGCTGTACAACTATCATGTTGGCTCATATCTAGGTGATGGTGGATTCCAGATCGATAGTAACTATTCAACACAAATTTGAAATTATCCATGAGAGTTAATCCAGTGTTGTAACCTTGAGTGGCCCTGACAGGCAAAGCTGATTTATCTGGTCATATCTATGAAATAGGGGTATCGTGTCGATTTTGATTTAAAAAAAAAAATAATGATGACTCTGGAACTGTGTGAGTTAAGCCTTTAAGGTTGCAAACAGTGACAGTGGTATTAGAGAGGGGTGTCCTTTATGTTATTGTCGAGCAGCTTCATTTAGATCAAGTTTACATACGTTGCCAAAACGTCTGAAGAGGAGCTATATTACCGTTTGGGAGCAACAGTCAAGAAAAGTAAAAAAATAGCACACACACACACACACACACAAATAAAATCAAAAAGGCGAAACCAATCGCAGCACCATCTGTTGAACAAATGAGGTTCAGACGTCGACAGAAGTGCCTATATGCAATTTCAAAGCAATTGGCTCGGCTGTTTCGGGAAAAGTTTTTAAGATGTTGCCAATTAACAACCGGTAGACAAAACCACGGTGCAAAATCACTGAAGCATGACAACTTGAAGAAAGGTGTTAAAAACTCAACCTCCCATTGCTAAGAATAAAAGGAAACTACTGACTGATTCTGATAACTACCGAGGAATAGTTTTAGTTGTATTTTTGGAAAAGTTCTAGACTGGATTATTTTATGTGAAAACTCTGAACATTTGAATTCCTCTCAATTGTAATTGGCTTCAAACCTGATCACTCTACCACACAATGTTCGTTTGTCTTGACTGAATGTGTTAATCATTACAAAGTGAATGGTTCCAATGTACACATTATGTTCCTGGATGCTTCAAACGCGTTTGACAGGGTGGAATATGTCAAACTTTTTTCCTAACTGCTGAAACGAGGTATATGTCCTATTGCAGTGAGACTGCTGTTAAATGTGTATGTCAACCAGTATATATCCGTTGTTTGGGGAGATAGTATGTCTGCTCCGTTTAAATGTATCAATGGTGTTAAACAAGGCGGAGTGTTGTCTCCAATACTCTTCGGTGTTTATCTGGATGAGCTTCTCCAACGTTTGAAAGGATCTGGCTTGAGCTGCTACATTGGTAAAACATTCTCAGGTGCCTTGGCATATGCAGATGATGCCGTTCTTATTACGCCTACCCTTTCTGGTATGTTCAGAATGCTAGATATATGCACACAGTTTGGGATCGAGTTTCATGTTAAATTTAACTCACAGAAAATTAAACATATGTATATCGGCACCAAAGAATGCTGAAGTCTATATCTAGATGGAAAACAGATTGATTTAGTAGATTGTTTTGAACATCTTGGTAACACAATGGAGTTCAATTGCAATGGTAATGATGTGAAAAATTCTGTTCGGAAATTCCAAACTGAAGTTAACATGATTATGGTTTAATTTGGTAATGTATTCCCAGAAACAAGATATGAGTTATTTGAAATGTATTGTATGAGTCTCTATGGGTGCCAACTTTGGGACTTTTCACGCAAAGACGTAAACAGTTTCTATATTGCCTGGCGTAAAGCTGTACGGTTTGTTTGGAAGATAACATATAACAGTCATAGCAATTTACTTCAGCTTATTTGTAATGACGTACCCGTTGAAGTCCAAATATATAAAAGGTTTGTGAATTGTTTTCATAAAATATTGAATAGTAATAATTGTTTGGTGCATGCATGTGGTGTCTTAGCTTTAGAAGGTAGTCGCTCACCAGAATGTAATTCTTTAAATGCCATACTTCCTCAGTACAATTTAAACAAATATTCCTTTTTCAGACATAACTTGAGTTTCAGCATGCAGAAAATCAATATTTCGGTTCACGGAGAATCATCTGATGATGCAATGAGCACCGCCATATTGGTTCGTGAATTATGCCAAGCAAGAGATGGACAGTTATATACAATCCTGACTCGACTTGTTAAACTAGTATTTGGTTTGGTCTCATCACTATCATTGAAAACTGTTATCCACTTCTCTTTTCATGGAACCCCTATATATTTGGTAACAATTTGAACATTCAGGCATTTTCTGCACATGTTGCAGTGCAGTAAGTGTTCCAAGTGTAGTGAAACTGATGTTGTTTTTTATAATTGTCTGATGAATATAGTTTGTTATTATGAAGGTTATGTCAGGTTGGCTCAAAGTGTTTAATGTACTCTTTCTCTGTCTCTCTTTTGTATAAATAACTAACATCTAATCAACTGACTGACAAGTTGAACTACGTCTTATTATAAATGAAAACGTCTTATTATAAATGAAAAAAATTAAAACTGTTACAGGAAAACAGTTATACTTACAGTTACCTTTAGGAACATTTCAATCTTGAACATTTAAATGTCCTTTCAAAAATACTTCTGGAAACCAACTTGAAATGTGACTGCTATCCTTACAAATTTTGACTATTGTAATGCATTTTTGACTACGTTTTAATGATTTGAGGCCTAACGTCACTTGCTTCTGGCTGATGTTTAACATTTGAACCAATGTACTTACTATATTTGGAAATTCAAACACTTTTCTTTTTGAAATACTCTTAGTTTATCTCCTTTAAAACAACATCATATCTTTAACTACATGCCTAAAACACATCGAATTATATAATCATGTTGTTTAGATTCTTATTGATGGTCATTTTAGGCCAAGAGGGCTTTTCTGATGGATTGATGTTGGTGTTGGTGTCACTTTGTGGATTTATATGGATGATGATCATTGTTGAGATGGTGGTTGCAAGTAGTACCTTTTTAAATACTGAATTTTATAGACATTTTCAACAAGTTAAGAACCTCTGCTTACAAATTCTCTGATGTGATGCAAATTTTGGTCCCTTTTCATAAATTGTATGGTCCTGTATGTGCATGAATGATACAACTGTTCAAGCCAATTTACTGAAATAGGCCTATAATTTCAAACAAAACTTTTTGCATTCTGTCATGTGAAAACTAGATAAGGTTCCCCCCCCCCCCCCCCGCCCATGGACCTTTGCACTTACGTTTTGGTCTCTTTTGGGTAAATACGAACTATAAATTTATATGTTTCAGCTATACATACAAAAGAACATTGCCTTTGGTCGGAATTGACTTGGATTTGTTTCGTTAGGACTACGGTTTGGATATGGTAAATACACTGTCTAATGTGATTGTCGAGGCTATCTTTGACCTTTGCAAAATGTGACACTACATGTATATGGCATGTCGTTCCATTCATAGCTCCTAATCATTACAAGAGTTTAATTCGGAGCTTTTTTCACCTGCCAATTATGCTGTTGGAATGGACTGTTTGTACTGACCGGTTTTGTGCATTTTTTCCCCATCGATACCATGTGCACTTGTTACGTACGAATTAAGCTATATATATAAAGGTACATCCTCACCAAGCCTGAAGTTAGTTTGGAGAGGGAGTCAAAAATGAGAATTACAGTTGCAATCTCCATTGACTTGCATTGTAATGAAGGGGAAAGTATGTATATATGGTATGTACCCAAATCTTTAAAAAATCATAAAAATATTTTTAAAAAATCATAAAAATCAGAGATGTGTAATGTCGTCACCTAGGGAACAACTTAGTTAGCTTGATCCTTACACAAGTGGAAGAGATCAACCGAGCTTCAGAACAACCTATGAGATGGTTTTAAAGAAGAACAACTTAGTTAGCTTGATTCTTACACAAGCTGTAGAGATCAACCGAGTTTCAGAACAACGTATGAGACGGGTTTAAAGAAGTTGACAATAATTTTATCACCCAAAAAAATCGTTTAAAAGAAAAGGAATAAATACGGTGTCACTTGTTGAACAAATTAGGGTTTACGGGTCCCTACACGTGCGCCTATGCAATTGCAAAGCAAGCGTTTAGCGGTGGTTTTAGAATAATTGAAAAAAAAAAAAAAAAAAGAATCACAATAACTCAAAATCATTGGACCATGGCTATTTGTGCCAAATTGGTAGAGACCCACTGAAGGTACATTCCACCGATTTGGAATTAAATCTTTTTAGCGGTTTGTAGAAAAAAACAAAACAATACAAACCAAAGTGCAACTTACCACTGCAATCCTTATTGAAATGCACTGTCATGATAATTTTAATGCATTAACCAATGCGTACCAAAATTTAAAAAAAAAAAATAATTACAATTAATTATGCAGATGATAAGGACGTAGTGAAGTTGAAGAAGGATCTAAAAGAACGTCTTGGAGACAAAAATAGTGTAAACCTATCAGTTTAAACAAAACAAAAAACAAAAACAAAAACAAAAGAAAACGCAACAAGAACAAAACAGAAACAAAAAAGAAACAAAAAACAAAAAAAAAAAAACCCAAAGAAAAAACAAACCAAGAAACAAAAAACCAAAAAACAAAGAAAATACAAACAAACAAACAAAAAACAAAGAAAAAACAAACAAACAAAAAATAAAAAAGCAAACAAAAAAAAAAACAAAAAAAAACAAACAAAAAAAACAAAAAACAAAGAAAAAGCAAACAAAAAAAAAAAAAAACAAACAAACAAAAAAAAAAAAAAAAAAAAAAACGTGAAAAAATCCACCTGGGCGGAAAATTAAAGTCACAGGATCCTTAGAGGTAACCCCTTTACAATTTCCAAGCAATTAGCTTAGCCGTTTTTGGAGAATATCTACCAAAAAAAAAGATTGTCCAAAGTTAACTAGAAATATCTTAACAAATCCAAATTTTACTAGACTGTGATCACTGTAAAAAGACCAAACAAAGGTATATCCAACCAAATTTGAAGCGAATATGGTTGACGGCTTTGGAGAAATGAAAATGTAAATATTAGACAGACAACTAACCGTCCGATAACCTGAGCTGACTGATAAGTCATATGAGCTAAAAAGGTTTTGTAAGGAGACAAAATATGTCGTAACCCAACAGGTTTAGAGAATTTTGTAAAATTTTTAGTACGATACAATATTGGTGGAAAATGCAAAAATTAGTTAAACACACACAGTTTTACTCTGCGACCCACGAAAGTTTTGTAAAAAAAAAAAAAAAAAAAACCCCCCCCCAAAAAAAAAAAAAACCAAAAAAAAAAAAAAAAAAAAAAAAAATAAAAAAATAAAGCATTGAATTGCCGTAAAACCTCACGTTTTGTGAGCAAGTCCCAATCCTTTTTTAACACACATATTGAACATTGGAATCTGTGTAGGAAACCCTGGGTTTTGTGTGCTATTGAAATTACAATTTTTACAGAAGGAGGTGTACCCAAGTTAATGTGGCGTGTTGCATGTATGGGATTATCGTGTTTTTACTCTGCAAAATTTGAGAGGATGGCAAGATTTTGTTTCTTCTTTCCCACTTTTACATTGTGAAAGCATATTGTGTATTTGACAATGAGTAGTGAATCATTTTAATACTCATTTTCAGGGAAAAACAACTTACCCATGCATGAAGCCACCTCACTTCCATGAATTTGCAGATGCCAAATACCTATGAAATGGGAAATCATAAGTTGTTAATTTTATCAACATCTGCACGTGTGCGTATGCTACAACACAGGACCAAAGATTAAAAACAAAAGGAGTTTTTTTTCTTTTTTTTTTTTTTTCTTTTTTGGTTATTATTATTATTATTATTATTATTATTATTATTATTATTATTATTATTATTATTATTATTATTATTATTATTTTATTTTTTTTTATGTTTTTCTTTTTTTAATTTTAACTCAGTTGGCGGGTTAATCAGCCGAGCTAATGTTTAGACTGGGTATCTGTTATCCATCTGTTAACAAGTACAATTTATTCTTGAACCAAAATACTCGTAGGTTTCAAGTGCTATTAAGATGTCTTGGATACCTTACTACTTTAGTGATGTTAAATTTAGATAAAGCCTTTATGTAGCAATTAGTGGGTGCACAGACGCATCCGCCCTTCGAAAACGAGTCCGACGGGCTTTGGCAAATCAGCTGGCAGATGCGAAGAGCACTTTTCAAATCGTGAGTACAAGTATTTAAAAGGAGCCGATTTGGACTTATCACTGTGTTTATTATCTTATACATTCGGCTTTAATATTTGATTTATGGCTCAAATAACATTAATTTATGACCTTGTTTAACTTTTGAGCAATATTAGCGTGGTTTCATGTGGGATCAGGATGATGCAATAGATGACCTGATCTCTGCGCATAGACTACTATGCAACAACATCGTCAAATAGCATGCTATGTACTGTCAAACAACAACTGAAAACCTACTTCGGTTGTTCTGATTTAATGCCTGTGTTGCGTTGTTTCACAACATGTGGTGGATTATGGCAAATGAAACACACTGGAAAATAAACGCCATAATCTTCTTGCTGGCCATTACTGTCCCCGTTTTAAAACTGGTAATGGGGCTACAACTTTGCAGTCTCAAGGAGCAGTACTGAGGAATACTCTAGATGTACACATAAGAAAGAGAGTGAAAAAAAATAAAAAAAAAAAAAATAAAATAAAAAAAAAAAAAAAAAAAAAAACAGAGAGCCAGAAGACATTCATTAAAAGTTTATCTACCAGATGCAACATTTGTGGCTGGACATTTAATATTTACAGCTATTCCAGACAGGCTACAGTGTCTCTTATTTGTTTCAGTTCATATATCTTATTTATGTATATATTGAAGATGTAATCCATTTATTTATTTTGTATATTATATCATTTTAGGAGGGGTTTATGTAAATTAACCTAGTGTTGACTAGTTTTTACCTAAATAAATAAACCTTTTACTTACTTACTGGCTGATATATATGGGGATGCTTTGTATGTGTTAGTTAAATTTTTGCTTAAAGAATTCGAGTTTCGAAAGAATGACTATTTTGCTTGTATCATTGACTGCTATGGATGTGATAAACAAACAGGATACTACGGTTTTGAGGGCCAAGCCTAGGTCCTAAAGCTGAATAACCCAGGTTAGGAGTGGCCTGTTAATGGTTCGATGAACACCAGCGTACAGTTCAGTATAAACACTCCATGTCACAAAGTAAATGGTGACATTATGTGGTTTCAATGTTCAAGATTTTTATTTGATATCTCCATACATCATTTCTGATTTTTTCATATGATGTCACTATGGGAATGCCCATTGACTTACATAGTAATCAATAGGAAAGATGCATTTACCGGAAAGGAGCCGAATTGAAAAAAAAAAAAAAAAAAATCGTAAAACATCAGGAATCCGCAGCATTCCCACATATTGAACGACATTGTGTGCCCTTCCACAAGGAATATATCCACCACATTTAAGCTTAATGTATGACGGTTCAGGCGAAGAAGTAGATAATAGCTATAATACAAGACAAAAAAAAAAAAAAAAAAAAAAAAACAAAACAAAAAACAAAAAAAAAAACAAAAAACAAAAACAAAAACAAAAATTAAATCATAAAAAAATGGAGAAAATTTACAGGGCCACATGGTGAACAAATAAAGAACAAGGAGTCCCTAGGTGCCTTCCTGTGTGATATCAAAGCGATTGGGTGAGCGGTTTCGGAGAAAAATATTTTTTAAGATTTGTACAAAAAAGGATAAAAATTCATTAAAAATCCAGAAATCACTGGAACTTGACCATTTGAACAAACTTGGTAGAAACCCACCCAAGGGATATTGCCACCAAGTTTGAAGTTTTGACGGTTTTGGAGAAGAAATCGAAAATTTGAACTACCAATAAAATGCTCATTGACATAGTAATTAATAGGAAAGCTGCATTGGCCGATAAGTTCCCGAATTGAATAAATCGTTTAAAATAAGGAATTTGCAGCATTCCCACTTAGTGAACAACTTTGTTTGACCCTTCTACAAGGAATATATCCACCATGTTTCAGCTTAATCTGAAAGACGGTTCTGGAGAAAAATTTGAAAGTAGCTATAAAACACAAAAATCCATTACCAAAAAAAAAAAAAAAAAAAATGCAGCGCCACCTGGTGCACAAATTGGGAACTCGGACTCCCAATGAGTGTTTCTGTGTGATATCAAAGGAACAAGAGGCATTCATATTTAACTGCGATCCTGCTCACTCCCTGTGTTGCCAGGGCAACAAACCGATGCGTCAACCATAATCAGGGCAGATTTGTATTATATACTACACATACATCCATAAATAACACGTTTTCAAGCACAAGAGAGCTCATTTCTAATCAATTTAGGCATCCTTTATGTTTCAAATATATGTTAAAACAATATGTGTTCCTTTTGTTTATTTTGTTGAGAAAGTATTTTTTACCATGCTTAATATATGGATCTGCCCTAATGCAGGTGGCTCCCTCTTTTGCTCAATAGCTGTTAGAGTAGGATCGCATCTCACTATGAATACATCGTATTGGGTGAGCGGTTTCGAAGAAGATTTTATAAGGTTTGCAAAAAAAAAAAAAAAAAAAAAAAAAAAAAATATTCATAACAAATCCAAAAAATCACTTGACCGTTACTATTTGAACAAACTCGGTAGACACCCACCCAAGGCACATCCCCACCAAGTTTGAAGTGAATCTAGCTGACGGTTTCGGAGAAGAAGTCGAAATTGTAGATTGTTGACTGACGACGGCCGGACGGTAGGATGAGGTATGGAGGACCATAAGATTGACTCAGCTGATTGACAAATCAGCTGAGCTAAAGATATTATCAACGGGAACCCCTGCACAAATGTCAAAGTCCCTGCTTCTTATTAGATTGAAAAGATCTACCTGACTGAAAGATCAAGGTAACACTATGACATATTGGCCCTTATCGTGGTGATGGTGGTTTCGAAGCCCAAGGTTACTGGCAAACACTCAGGAGGTTTCTATTGGTGTTGTCTGTCATGGTACTTTTTAATTTGAATATGTGCGTGGGTGGAAATTTTGATACAAAAAACGGTGATGATGGTCTTAAGAGAAGACGACGTTCATATTTTTTGAAAGATCTCGGGACTACTACAGACTGTGCAACCAAGGTCAGCTGAGCACAAGGTTTTTACAATTTTCTTTCGTTCATCATCATCCCCATATATGTATATATATATATATATATATATATATATATATATATATATATATATATATATATATATATATATGTGTGTGTGTGTGTGTGTGTGTGTGTGTGTGTTATTTGGTGACCACATTATGTCGAGCGAGCACCGTTGACAAAATCTTTATTAATTTGATAGACTGGTTTGATGGCAGTAATCGTGTGTAACTGGCATGTTGAGCACGGTTTTCCGTGTGGTGGAGTACAAAACATTCAATGACAAATCTCACATTACGTTTCACATTAAACTCAAGAATTTATTCAAGGTGCAATTTCTACACTCTAAATGCAGATGTTCATGTTGGTTGCAAGCTTATTTCATTTGAACACTTCCATCTAGCATGAACATCTTGGCACAGTGTGCCCAACGCTCGAGAACAGTTCTAGGATAACTACAGCATAAATGGGCCTGTCACAAGTTCGATTAAATATTTCTGCAACATTTTGGTTTTTTTTTTTGGGGGGGGGGGGGCTGGGGGGGGGGGGGGGCTTGGAAGGGGTTGGCCCTCCTGCCGATTCATTTTTATTCATGAAACTGTTTTGTGTCAAAGGTATATATACCACTCTACAGAAATAGTGGAAAAATTGTCGAGCATATCACATTCAGTATACAAGTCTTTTTCCCCCAGTTACATTGGCTCAAATAACTACTAATGTATCATTCATTTTGGAAAGTATTATACATTTGTGCTCTAAGCATACTCATTTGTACGGTATAGTATGGTAAAGAAAAACATATATTATCACTGTAAAGAGTAATTTTTACAATTTTACCATAGTTTAAAAAAAAAAAACAGAAATTCTTCCAAAATTAAACAATTCACATGTCTCTATATTCCCTATACTGTAAGTATACCAATATGTCTCTAAGAACCACCCTGCGCTCTATAGATTTATGTGGCGGAAAAATACAGTTTGTGGCTGTCAATTTGTGGTCACAGGATTGTCATCAGACCACGTATATATACAAAAAAAAACAAACTCAGTTCATGCTCTCCAGAATAACTATGCTCAGTTGTATCTGCCATAACTGTTGGCAAACTGAAGGTACTCTGGCTTAGAACACATACACCATGGCCAACGGGTTGCGTTTGTGACGTCAGTAACACTTTTCAACAGCGGGCAATGGTCGAAGAAATTTCGCACGCTTTCATTTCGCAAATGTGATGCACTTTTGGAGGTAAAAAAAAATACTGTTCAAAAATGCAATTTGACATCTTGGTTTTCCGATATCATTTTTTAATAACCCCAAACATGAACTTTCTAATTTCTGGTACCTATTCAATCAGTGGGACTTTTAAGACGCTGTCTGTGGACAGCACAGATGTCCAGGGGAAGGCTGTTGAAATAGTTTTTTTTAAACTAACAAATGTAACATGGGCTGGTACATGAGTGAAGGCTGTGTTCATGATGATTTTGAATTTCGAATCACTGCATGTAATCACGAGAATAGGCACACAGGTAGTTATGATTGTCAATTAAAGGGTTCATTTCTTATTTAAAAAATATGTAGTGTCATCAAAATGAAAAGAATTGCCTGCAAACATATGTCGCATAAAACAAACATACACGATTGAATTTCAAAAAGTGGAGTTCATTTTATATTTATAAGATATTGTTATTGTCGAAAAAAAAACTGAATGCACGCATACGACATGATTGCAGTTGCTGATGATGATGAGGGGGAGATTGTTCATGCACTTCATCATGTCCCGATTGTGGCCCATAATAAGGATATTGCTTCTGTGATATACGGACGTAATCATTGCAATTTTCTGTTGGAATTGATTTACTTTGCACTTAGTACTTGCTGTCTCCGTAAAAGATAAGATAATCGTTGCCATGTACCCGTGAATGTTTGAGTACATCAGCAAAGTTAGAATATTTCATTGCATTAGAGGCTTCGACTTGTAGCAATCTACAGAACTGTTATTGTTCTCTTGATAAAACACAAATGCCGAATGTGCATGTTGAGTTCAACAACACTTAGCCCATTGTTCTTTCACAAATAGTAATGACTCTGCTGAGAATTAATTCATAATTTTTTCAATCCATATAACCCAAAGCTTAAGGAGTACTTTTATGCCTGAAAATCCAAAAAGCGATCAAGAAGACTACTATCACACTTCCGGTCTTTTCATACTTCGATAAAAGAAAACAAAAACAAAAACAAAAAACAAGAAAACAAAAAACCAAAAAAAAAACAAAAAACAAAAAAACAAAAAAAAAAAAAAACAAAAAAAACAAAAAAAAAAAACAAAACAAAAAAAAAAAAAAACAAACAAAAACTGTCCATAATTTCACCTTACAATTCGTGATGTTGATACTTCAGCACCTGGAAAATATTGGATCTGTCCCAAATTCCTCAGATTGTACATGTCCATGCCAACGACTATTCAATATTATGGCACCTAATCTATGCAACACCGTATCTTGAAATGGGCAGTGATGTATGCACGCATTGACACCGTAACAAATGTGTGTGTGTTGTGTATTCGCACTCTGCAAAAATATAAATTCATAAGAAGTTTGCTCTCTGAGAGAACGAGAGAGAGAGCGAGTGAGAGAGAGAGAGAGAGTGAGAGAGAGAGAGAGAGAGAGAGATAGAGAGAGAGAGAGAGAGAGAGAGAGAGAGAGAGAGAGAGAGAGAGAGAGAGAGAGAGAGAGAGAGAGAGAGAGAGAGAGAGAGAGAGAGAACGCCTTTTCTTTTTTTCCTTGCAAAACGTTAAATACATTTGACGGGAAAGTATTATTTCTATAATGTAACAAGAACTGTTGACGTCACTTTTATCTTCAAGGTGGTGTAAACACCATAATTATGTATAAGTTGAAATAAATTGCTTTCTCTGACATGATTGGGGTGAAGGAGTCAACTAGAATCGCGGTTGGCATTGAGCCAAGTCACCATAAATGTTACAGAAACATGAATGAAAAAATAAAATAAAATAAATAAGTAATGACAACTGCAGATTTTGTCGTTTGTTTGTTTGTTTGTTTTTTTTCAATTTGGAGACACACATAAACTGGTTCCTTGCTCTTCCAGATCAATTGCATCAGCATCACACCTAAACACACCTGGTGCCTTCTGCATCTTAACACTGAACAAACGCTTGTCTATTCCTATCACAATAACGTTTTTTTCAGTTTGTAACATCAGTAGCTGCATTTTGGCATAAAACTATAGGATTTTGAAAGTAAGAACACAATCACGGATGCTGAAAGCAACGTCAACCTAAGAAAGTATGAATGCATAAACTCCATCTCTATAAACAAAGGTAGTATCGATTTTGCTTCTCTGACAATAGCAGCTAAAGATTAAATCAGTGTTTATAGTGGTAGCACTACCAGCACTATCTTTCACTGTAAGCGCACATTATACGTTAAACCTGCATGACTGCTGACATTATAACAAGAGAATGACTATTTTGTCAAATCCCGTACTCACTAGTATATTAATCGTATCACAGTCAAACGGCTGTGCCTCTATCATGTCTGAGTTTATGTGTAACTGATAATGTGTTGCTGGGGGGACTACTTCAACAGGGTGGTAGCGATTGCAGGCATTAAGGTCACTAGTAAAAACCTTAACAGTATCTGAATCAACATAGATTAATGCTGTACATGGGTACACACCATTTTTGCTTTAAAATTAAGAAGTCAGAGTAAAATAAAAGATTGGCTTCGCTGTGCACCATGTCAAAATTAGTTCGTGGTTGCGTAATTCAGAATCACCAAAATAGGTAAGTCTTCTTGTTATGGTCGCAGAATACCTCTTCCTGAAAAACAGGATTCCAACATGTGACAGGAACCAGACAAAGGTTTTATTTGATGATTAAACTGATAAAATAGGTTTTGGGTTCAATTAAATGTGACGCCAACACGCTTTGAAGACCTCAATCCAATGAAAAAGTACTGATATTTTATTCAGCGTTCCTCCCATGTGCTAACAGTTAGTTATAAACTTTGTAAGAATCTGAAGAATGACTTTACCATTATGTGATCTCTCGGTGTTATATGGAGTTACTCCCATTTAACACAACTTTAATTATGATGTTTGCAACTTGTTGTAAAATACTTGAGCACTGTTTGGTTGCTATGGTAAAGATCAGTGTAGTTACAATTTAACAAATGCAGCATGTCAACATCGCCGATGTTTATGCTATTATGATGATGGTAGAGCAATATTTGTTATTTCAGTTGATATATAATGCAGCTAGTAATAAGGAGAGAGTTCAAACCCACAGAGCCTGTGGAAGTGCAAGGTCTAGGGATGTCAGTTCAATTGCCAGACAGATTTCTTTTTCATTACAGGCAGTGGGACACGCCAACATTTGCTGCACTCTTACATAGGTAAAGTCAGCCACACAAACAAGAGGGCGCCTGTGTAGGAAACCAAAAGCAATAAATCCGTCTGGTATTCCGTTATTACCTTGTCTGCCATTGTTTTTAAAGGGTATAGGTTCCGAACCCGTATTTCCCGTATTTATTCTTTTCCCCTTTGGTCACATCCACCTGGTATGCCTTCATCACCTTGTCTTCTATTATTATAAAATGGTATGGATCCCGAAAAACACGTAGTAAACATACCATATCCGTGTGTCTGCTATCAGGTCTTTGTGGCCAGGCATCATGCGCAGAGAAACTACTCTCAACAACCCTTTAGTCACAACGTCAAGAAGCTTATAAGTGTGATAAAAAATCTGGGCAACAATTTTCAGAGAAAGCATGGAGACCCCTGTACACTGCACACCAAAACTACAGTGCGTCCTAGTGCTGCAGAGCTTGTTGGAACACATTTCCCAAAAACGTAAAATTTTCAATGGCCCTGATGATGAGGTTTCTTTCTTCAAACCAATTTAAATGCACAAAGCAGACTTTTTCACCAAGAAACAGATACAGGGCCAGGTGACATGAAAAAGCAAGTGCTGAAGAATGGCTGTCACCTCTGCTTATAGTTTTTCATACCTTGTGAATCATGGGATGTGATGTGCCAACTTTTTTTTTTAAGCACGAAAACCAGTTTTTCCCTACATCACTGTATGACATCGCGAATTTACATAGTGGGCAAGTTATCAGTTTTCAACATCCAGGAGAAAGCCATTTTTCTACAGGACACAGAAGCAAGATGTGTACAACCACTGTGTCTAAATTTATCAAAGACATTTGAAGGATATGTTAATATGTCCCAAAGATCCAGTCTTTCTTATCGAGGTAAAGGGGGACACATATCACATTTGTTGAATGTTTAGCTGTCTTCCAGTTTTAAGGTATAAGCACAATCAAAATGAAGGGGGGGGGGGTAGAGGGAGGGTAGCTCACAAAAAAGAAATACCACTTAACTGGCAAAGGTTCCTGTGGAATAATGACAATAAGATTGAGTTCTTTAGGTTTCTGGCCGACACAATTGTGACACTTTGTCCAGACACAGGTTTTGTGACCGAAAAAAGGGGGGGGGGGTGCTTGCATGAAACTGCCAAAAGCTGACTTAATGTTGGTGCAAGACTGATGCCCAGTTTCAGAAGTCCTTGTCAGGTGGCCTGGGGTTATACAATATACTCGTGGTCAGATAATCATGGCTAAACCAGGTAAAGACACCTTTTCATTGTTGGGTTTGGAATTAATGAATATTTATCATGTTTTTCTGTAGTATATGACCCAGGGTCAAATGAGAGTGGTTTCCTTTTTAGACGGTCATGTCGAGTCCTGGTTTTGTGACTCTAGTTTGTGGACCTTGAAGGTGTGCATTTCTTTTAAAGGTCTGTGGGTTTGTTGTTTCGTTCCTGATGTCATATATGACTGGTGACAGCAAAATACCACTGCCCCAGGTATAGTGCCGAAACATGGGAAAAGAAAGATAGGTAAAATTCATTTTTTTTTCTGATTTGGAAAAGAACATTTTAATCGAATTGGTGGTGGAAGATTGGAACTGTTGAAAGTGGAAAAAAATATATATGGTACCATGGTGTTGAAAAAAGGAGCAGCATTGGCTAGAATACCAAGTATATTTAACTGCCGACATGGCTTTAAACAGCGAGAAATAGAGCAGCTGAAGAACAGTTGGCGAAATATGAAAAAGCAGACAAAAGATGTGGCGGTGCAGGCATAAGCACAGGATCACTATATGTCATTTCTTGGACGAAACACACGTTTTCAGTGAGTCAGACGCTCCGCTATTTCAAATTGATCAACCCAGTCCGGAAAGTCTTCCGTAATACATAATTTGTGCTACTGGTTTTAAGCACAGATATGGGACTCCTTCTTTCTTTTCCCTGCCCCACTCACAATTAACCAAGGTACCACCCTGGGTTACAATCCATTGGCAAAATGAGTATGGCTTTATAATGACCCCAACGTCTGAATCTGACCTTACTGTTGACTCATGACTAGTACTTGAGAGGGGTTCAAATTGACCACAGGTTGATTTCAACTTCCGACACTGGACATATGTGTCATGGAAGATGTAAATGCTACTGCTTTGGCCTTGAATGTGCACAGCTGTGTTCATGTAAATGTCACGATCGGCATAGGTTGGGTCAGATTTGTTTGTCAAACAGTGCTGAAGGTAATGTCTTGAAGGTGGAAGAGCCATCTGACAATTCTGACACCCGGAAGCACTACATATACCTGCTAAGCAGCCTGGCGTACTGTCAGTTGCAAAAAATGGGAAATCCATGTCAATAATCATGCACCTTCTAATTATTCAGCATAGATCAGCATACCATTACTACTGAATGAGTGCACATTGTATCATTAGAATGCTATGTGAAATGTTATAAAGTGTATACATCCCCTAAAACACATACATATTTACTGCTGGGTTATAAAAAGTAAAAGAGTTGAAATCGAAAAAAAACATTTTCCAAATTAAATTTGCTTTTATCCCAACATTTTTTCCAAATCATTGTCTTATGAATTCAGGTTTGATTTCGTCATCCTTACAGACATATATTTTGATGAAAAGATCGCCAAATTATTATTCTATAAAGTTCAATATCAAAAACAGAATAAATATTGGATATGATGGCTAGCCTGACAATTTAACAATTTACATTAAGTTTTGCAAGTTATTGATGGTTTTAATATGAGAATACCCAATATTGTGATCACCCAAAATAAATGAACAGAAGGAAAATTTGCAAAGCCACATGGGCTCCACAGAACAGCGTTCTATGGTAAATATTTTACGAATACTCATGTTCTGCATTGCAGTGACAAATGGAAATTGTCGCATGCATTTCACTTGTTTTTAACGTGGCAGCAAAATCAAAAGGGCTGGGCCTCGTGACATTTGCAGCGTCGTACGTAAAATAAGGTGGATTCAGAAAAAAAAACTTGCTTAAATGTGGATTTATCTCATAAAAAAACATTATTTAATGTACCATATGTATCGCACAGACATTGCCGCTTATATAGGGGAAGCTAGGCAATGAGGCTAACTACCCATTTTTAGTCAAATCATTGTAAGCAACATGGTCAGCAACGGTGCACCATTTGTACCTGGAAAGTGTTGAAAACCACCCCTATCTTTTTGCCTCGTTTCACTTTAATTGCAGTGGGAGGCAGTCCAGAAAATAATCATCATCATCATCATCATCATCATCATCATCATCATCATCATCATCATCATCATCATCATCATCATCATCATCATCATCATCATCATTATTACTATTATTTTTTTTTAATGGGGAACGGGGGTGGAAGGGGCTCTCAGAGAAATGTTTTCCTATTTGTATGAAATACGACGCCACTGAGTGGTGTACCCAAGAGGTATATATTCCTATTAAGCTGTGTTTTGCCAACGCCCTTTTATGGTGATATTTTATCAAGTGACGATGATCTGGTATGTTTATTTTAGTTCTCTCGAGAAATGGAGTTAAAACTGTCATGCTCATGTTACGCGTCACTAGAGGGGGGCAGCGAATGCGGCCAGACCACTGTGCGACCCTCCAATGGTATATCAACATGGAGCATTTCTCCATCGAAATACGTTTTGGCATTTTAATTGGTCCATTCTTGCCAACATTTTATGTAATAACGATGATTTCTCGTCTCAATGTTTACCCTTCGCCAGAATCCGAGGCTCAATAAAATCATCATCATCATCATCATCATCATCATCATCATCATCATCATCATCATCATCATCATTATTACTATTATTTTTTTTTAATGGGGAACGGGGGTGGAAGGGGCTCTCAGAGAAATGTTTTCCTATTTGTATGAAATACGACGCCACTGAGTGGTGTACCCAAGAGGTATATATTCCTATTAAGCTGTGTTTTGCCAACGCCCTTTTATGGTGATATTTTATCAAGTGACGATGATCTGGTATGTTTATTTTAGTTCTCTCGAGAAATGGAGTTAAAACTGTCATGCTCATGTTACGCGTCACTAGAGGGGGGCAGCGAATGCGGCCAGACCACTGTGCGACCCTCCAATGGTATATCAACATGGAGCATTTCTCCATCGAAATACGTTTTGGCATTTTAATTGGTCCATTCTTGCCAACATTTTATGTAATAACGATGATTTCTCGTCTCAATGTTTACCCTTCGCCAGAATCCGAGGCTCAATAAAATCATCATCATCATCATCATCATCATCATCATCATCATCATCATCATCATCATCATCATCATCATCATCATCATCATCATCATCATCATCATCATCATCATCATCGTTATTATTATTTGCTGTATTCTGGAAGTAAGCAGTAAATTAACTGAAAGGCACTATTTTACTCTTTATATTTTTACAGTATGCCAAAAAAAAAAAAAAAATTGGGCAGCTTGACTTGGATGTTATTTCACTACGTATCGTGTTTCTGAAACCTGTATTTGGGATACTGTTGTTTAAATTACACTATTATTTTTTCAAGAATGTTGACATTCAAGCGAAGTTCCAGCAGCGAAATAGAGCAAAAGATGTCGAGAATATATAGTTATTATGTATAGTACAAAATGATATTTGAAAACTGTTCACCTTTAGTATCAACCTTTATTTAGGATACTTTTCCTCTAAAGTAAGTATTTAATCCGTTTTATCACCTGCCAAAACGGTGTCTTGAAATATGCATCTCCATTCAGTTCTTTTTCATGGATGTAGCTTGTAACCAAGTACGGGCATGGTTCTAAAGTGATAAAAAAACCCCAAAAAACTCAGCTAATGGTAAACTTGTGTTCTGGAAGTTGAGCATAACTAATCACAAAAAGGGACAATGCTGCCAACAAGGTTTCCCGTAGGCGTTATTGACACCAATGGAGTTTTAGATGTAAATAATAAGCTCTCATTATTCCCATGAAGGTAAAGCTACGTTATGTGTCGCTTTTTTACACTTTTGTGGCTCATATTGCCTTGATGGGGCTCAATGACACGTGTCAAACTGTTGGGCATCCTCACAATGTAACGCTGCATTTTCACTGTGGCGACCGTATATAGACACGTACTTTGGCATGCTTATGTTGCATCCTAAAAAAAAAAACTGACTGAAAATCCAGGGTATTATATACACATGATCACCAATAAAACTTCGGCTTAGACGAAAAAAGCTGATTTTTTTATTTATCTTCTCTGTCATACGTCTCATAACGTCTTCTAATGCGCAGATTACCTGGTCATCAGATTAGTGAAACCAAATAATATTATGTTTTTGCGTAGTTGTACATATTGTCAGGTCTAGCAGTTTCAGGAGTTAACTGTTATGTACTATATTAACACGCATCTTAAATAATAAGACAACCCCTTCTGAATGCCAGAAGAAGACTATGATTACATTAGGCTTCATATCAGGTAGTTTAAGTATTCTAAGACATGCAGTGTACAGCAGTTATAGTCAGCTTGGACCAAGCTGTCTTGACAAGAAAAGCTGAACAAATTGTTCCTGTCAGATTACCATTTAGGTGAGGTTTGTGACCACGTTCTAAGAGTTATGTCTTGTGCATTTCATGGTATTTCAGACAAAGACTACCAGAATGTAATTTTTGTAGGCAGACAGTGCCATGCAAGTGTATTGCATTTCCCCATGTTTTTCAAGCTTACAATTCCATAAGACGTGCATGCTACCATAAGTCATGCTGCTTATTGTTGCCACTTCCCGGCAACTTTGCTCAGAAAAAACAGTTACCATATGATAACTGTCCATTCAATCACGTTGCTGTGTCTTGCGCAAAAAAAGAAACCAATGCGGGGGGAAAGTAATTAATTATCTGAAACTGTGGTTACTATATGCCTCAGTAGGTTCAAGCTGCAATCATAAATTTAGTTTGACCGTTTTGCAATGGGGAATAGTTGACCAACACGTTTCTCCTGTCATCCACCATATAAAGTACTGTGACACGCAAGGATAAATTAAGTTTGCAGCTGATCTGTGATGTGAATATGCTACCGTCAAGGGACCAATCTGCCTATTCGCTAGCAAAATGTTTATATTATAACCAAAAAATGTAAAACTCTTTACATTAATGTATCTTTAATTTTATGATCGATATCTGGAAAAATGCCAACGATAGATTCCTAAAAATCAACTGTAATTATAAAAATTCGAGTTAGATATATATATGATTAATTATAGATATCTACATTTTCAATTTTAGGTACCTTTAGGGCCAATCGAATGTTAAAACGGCTTGCCATAGGACACATACACTATCATCAACCGTTTATTGTATTGTAAAAGCTGCACAGTATAACACAGTTACGGTAAGCTGTTTGATCCTTGTGAAACTAGTAATTCCCTTTAATATCAAAATATAATTGGATCATGGGAATCTTAAGCGTGATGCAGTCTCAAATGTCAGTAAATTGTAACTGCTATATTCAATTTCCCGTTGCTTGCCCATCTATAACCACGCATCACCACATACGGGCTGTAGTATGATCGAATTGTTATAAGCATAAGCACTGATTAGTATTGTTATGATTTATAATTTGTAAAATGACAGCCCTGACGTATTACCATGGCTGGTAGGTTATTGCAGAGCCCCGCCGATTCACGATGGATAGTAATAGCGTAGTATCAGTAAAACGAAATTCAAAACTGAGCAGGTAAAAAAAAAATCATCAGTGGCATACCTGGACTTTCTCCCTGTCAAATGAGTATCAAGATACCAGGTCTTCCTTACAGTTTGTGATGATTTAGGAAAGGCATGACATTCTTGATAAATCCTGCATAAAGAAATAAGGCTGAGGTGAGAGTGCATCTGATGTATTCCTGAACCTGCCTTTTCTTGCCACTATATTGTGTGATAGCACATATTCATTATCCACTGTTTTAGTGTAGTGCACTTTTCTCTAAAGTAATGAGATCTTGCAAAACGCCATCAATTCTGTCTCCACCAGGTGGCGACAGCTATCAATTATATTTCCAGGATGACTTGCTTTCATGTGTTGAATTGTTGCTCCAAAAGAGAATGTAGTTCTCAGTAGCATACAGCGTACTAATTGCATAAAGGACAGGTAAGACACACACACACACACACGCACACACACACACACTCACACACACACACACACACATACACACATACACACACACACACACAAATCCCACTTTAATCAATCTTTGCTTCAAATGTATTTGTGTTAGGATAATAAATCATATATGTGTGTAATCCTCATACTCCAAAGAATTTATATGTAACGTATTTGGGTGTTTTGTGATGTTAGTTGTTGAATAAACAATTGAAAGTTGATCGCAAAGCATATGCCCCTTAAATGTCGATACAAGTCTCAAATTATTTTGTGTTAATTATTATGATCACACTTGCATCTTAATCTTGACGTATTGGCAGCAAAACCCGTCCTGCGATTTTTTATGTTTGGTTTAGTTTTTCTGTTATCAATCCTGAAACTTTGACGTTTCAATTTTCCCTTTGATTTCCAGGATGGTCATGTTCTTCATTTCATAGAAAAAGAACGAAGCAAAATTTTGAAAATCACTGAATCAATTTTGCAGTTCTAACATTACAGAATCAAAAGCCTTTAACTTGATTAAATTTCGCCCAGCTGTTATCTCAGAATTACCATTCTTAGGTGGGGTTCTCGTCCTATTATCCATTCTGAGAAAACAAGTTTCTAAGGCCTTTGATGTTGATCATTTGCCTCTGAAACAATACCGTTTGCTCAAATTGAGCTGATACTTGTAAAAAACGTAGTAAACATCGTCCCTGAACATTTGGTGAGGTTGTCAACTAATTTTTGGCCAATCACATGAATAAAAGAGCCTTTGATGTACGGAAAGCATTATTCAGTAATCTGTCAAACGGCAACAGCGACAATCTGGTTTCAAACCGTGACGTCATGGAGGCGGCCATTCGGGCCCCGTGACCTCAAGCCTGAGAACAGAAGTTGTGTTGCCTTGCCTCAAAGGGAGGTGGGGGCGGGGGGCTACAGCCGCTCGTGGTCAGTGGATAGATGGCAGGCTTGGTCTTCCGTCCCCTAACTCTTCATCTCTTTTTAGGGATAATGTTTTATTATATTTACACCTATCTGTATACTTTATGTAATTAGCTTGCAAGACTTATCCGTACACTTTACTTAGTTTGTCATCATTCTGTAATTATTGTCTCAATGAGTTTCATTTCTCTTTCCAAACTGAGTTTTGTATAGCTTTTTTGTGTGTTTTCTCTTCTGTTCACGTTTATGTTTATTTCGATGTGTTTATTTGTAGTTGTAATTCCTCATCCCTGGGTTTCGATAAAATATTTTTATGTACGTGGGTATTGTTGATTAAAGTGCCAATTTTTTCCACGCCTGTCTTTGGTGTGCAGGACCACTGGGGTAATCTATCATGGCACAGCCTTTGAGAAAACATCGTCTGACGATTCCCGCTCCTCCTGAACATCTAAAGTATCCCATCATGAGAACGCAAGCAAGCAAGATAACTATGAAGTAAACCACTTTTAATGGCTACAATATGTTAGCATGTTTGTATCTTTTCCCTGGCCACAAACATATTTTGGACATATAGCCTGATTTCACAGTACCACCGTAATACCACTCTCCTTTTGCCATGGGCGTTTGCAGCCTGTAGCCACGTAATAGACTGTTCAGTATGATTGACAGGTGGCATTGTTCGGTTTGGCAGCTGAAAACCAAAAGAATGACACATGGACGTTCGGATGTCCATATGCCTGTGTGTTTTTGGCGTTTTCTCATATTTCTACTTTAGTTAAAAGCTTAACATTTTGACAACTGATAAAAAGGACCTTTATCTTGTAAAAACCGTTAAAGTCTCAAAATCGACCATGCAAAGTTTTTTTTTTTTTTTTTTTTTTTTTTTTTTTTTTGTATCCTACCTGTCCCTAGGTTAATAAAATAGGAAAAACAATTTTTGTCTCAGACTTTCAGCCATATATAGTCTTGCCACATGTAACTGGTTAAGCATGAGCATGTCGATTATGATATTCAATGAGATTTTGTTGAGACATTCATGCAAAGCACAATGCAGCTGGCTGGATAAAAATACATGTTGGTGAATGTTGGCCACCAGGGTGGTTATTTCTTCTTTTCTTTCTTCGTGTTGTTACTGACTATCTGCCCCTAAAATGTAGAAGGGTGGCAGCCAGGAAAAAGTATACATGTAACTTTATTTTTAATCGCAAACCAAGTTAGTAAAACAAAAATCATGACTTGCACAATGTTTAACATTGCCTTTGATACACTAATGTAGAATTGTAATTTGTTGACTCGACATTTAAAATTAGGAAAGACACACCTATGTAAACTTATATTTAATTAACAATGACACACCAATGTGAACTTGCAATAGGATGGTACTTGTCTCTCTTTTAAATATGAATTATGATACACATGTGTAAACTTGCATTATGTCGGCTCAATAAAACATATCAAAACACACACACACACAAAGAAAAAGCTATGCCACTTGCATCTGATTTACCACCCACTAAGTGAAGTGATAATGTATGTATGCGCATCGACGGATTGTCTTACATGTACATTGTTGTATATTCAGATCTCTGTGAACAACCAGAAAGAAAGATTTTGATTCCACGTGAAGGTATTGGTACTACCATGCGTACTTTCATCAAATAGCCCGGATGTGCTATCCATAGGGTCAGGTTTCATTCATTAATAGACACAAGGATGGTATGTGGACCTTTTGATAATAGTTGTGAATTCGGCCATCAACGACATGCCACGAAAATGCAAGGGCTATTACCATTACAACATCCAAGTCATATATTGGGCTTGTGTCGTGCCAGCCTAATTATGGAGTTGCTATTGATTCTGCATCGACCATAAAGCATTGTTCACATAATATGCAAATGTGAGGTTCTTAATCATGTGACAAAAGCAACCTCAACTCGGTATATTATCATTGCTACTATGTTAGAGGCAAAACTCTTCTTCTTTATTTTTTTTCTACTTACTCTCTTAGAAAGCGCCTAAAATGTAGTTTCAAAGATAGATATACGTGGGATGGCTTTTTGAAGATTTAGATACATTGAGGTTGATGGAAGACAGCTTATTTTGCAAGCTCACGGAACAGATGAATGAAACATTTTCTCATCTCGTCAGATTATCCATGACCTTGGCACTTTGGTTAATGAGAACAGAACTTAGTTTGAGGCCATTAAAGGTTTCCCTGTCCACTGATGGTCTTTCAACATATAGCACGATTAGTATGTGGATTTGGTCTCGCCTAGTTTGTAATCACAGCTTATGCTAGTGTGGATGTGTACATGACAAAGAGCAGGTGAGCCAATGATTTCAACTCCTGTAGGGTTCTAGAAAGAAATGTTGGCACACTTCTCCTGAATACGCAAGGTGCATCATTGGAGGAAGATAGACTAAGTCTTTGAGAGGTGTTCAGGAAATATTACCATACTTTGGTTGATTTGCTTTTTTCATGTGAATTTTATTTGTTATTAGATTTTATGTGTTCCACTCTACCTTTCATATCTACTCCTACTCCTACTACTACTACTACTACTACTACTACTACTACTACTACTACTACTACTACTACTACTACTACTACTACTACCACTACCACTACCACTACCACTACCACTACCACTACTACTACTACTACTACTGTAGTCAGAGGATATCAATACCAATCCTTGTTGTTCAGATATAATCATACTAGAGGCATGTGCTTAAGCGATCTTATTTTTTCGTCACAGAAAACCGTAATTGGGATATGTTTGGAGTGGATCAGACACCACCAGTGAAGTACTGGGGTACAGTACATTAAGTGATGAATACCTCCACGTACAACAGTTATTTGAAATTTAGAAGAGGAGTCTGTCATCCCTGCTCACAGAAGAAACCCGTTGGCCTTTTTTCCAGGCTGCCCAAATCCTTCAGAAAACATAACATGGACAGCTTGGTTACACACACAAACATGGTTATGGATAGGCTGTCCAGCTAGAAAGGGTACATTTTGGTTCAGGGGTAAGTCAAATTGTTCTTGTCTGAACCTGTACTATACAAATTTAGTAATTATGGTTTGTTTGACAAGTATTCTTCTTTCAAATGAAGCTCTACATTTATAAGAAAAACTTCACGTATTTAGCTAATTCATTATTTGCCACATTCATATTCAATCATTATTATGTGGGTTGTCTTTGCTGAATATTTAGCTTAGACAAGAAGCCGCTACACAGAGAGACATGTAGGGTAAAAGGCCCTTAAACATGTTGAGTAGCTACCCACTGAAGACGCTTTAATTTATTTGGGCTAATACAGCGTATGTCAAAATTTTACAGAAGAACGTGTGCAATACGGACAAAAGTACTTCTATATGTATATAGGTTAGACAGGGACAGGTGAGCTTATGTAAAGTAAAGAGTTTGGAATGCGGAATAGGGTAATGGCTATTAGGAAGTGGTTTTGGACAAAAAGACACAAATAAAATATTTGTATATATTTATGCGTGCGTTTGGTAGAGGTCGCCCAATTTCTACCACTGCATATGGACACCTGTCAAGTATTGACACCTTTACTGAGTCCTAACGGTGTCTGCAATTGACAGGTTTCACTGTATTTCAAATTCGTGCTCAAAGTACACTTTGTAAGTTAAAAAAAAATAGCGTAGAAATTCAGAATATCAGTCAAAATCCTGCTGGCGAGAGACGAAGTAGATCATATTTATTGCACAGGCTAAGTGAGACATGGCCATTTTATCTATTCTTGACAGTTATGGAAAGCTTAACTTACTAGATGAATCCTCAGAATTGGTTAACAGAAATAACAAAGCCTAGGACATGAAGACTTGACGAAGATGGGAATTTGTTTCTGGAAGATGTAATGGCAAGATTCCATTCATTTCCACTGTATTGGTTATTTATATGAAATTGTAAACAATTTTGTCGCGCAACATAAGGCCATTCTATCTTCTCATATGCAGAATCATTTGCATGAAATGTGTTTCTGTATCGTATATAGTTATGTTTTTAATTTGTTTGTCTGAAATATATGTGCTTGAACAAGGATGAACCAACACTGCAAGAGAGGAATGCCTCCTCATTTCTGGCATCATGCACACTGCATGGGTTTGTTTTATTTGACTCAAGTAAGCACATTTTATGATACATAAATGAGAGAATGAATAAGTGAAGATAAGATGGAAATTACCATATGTAAATGGTAGGTAGGATGACATGGTTGATAAAAACATCCACAACAGTTAGATCCACTCATATCAGTTTGATTTGTCATTTACACCTGGTTCTAACAGCGTATATATCAGTTACTTAGAGGGAAAACAAATATCTTCAGCATCACTGAGCACATTTCTGGTAAAATTAGCCTGGTTTTGACGTTTTTTATTCAGTCACAGGAAAGAAACCGCACGCTAGAATAACCGATGTGCGAGTTTACAAGAACAATGGCTCAATTGGCCTGAGAATAGCTGAATACACAAGTCACGCCCCAGCGGTCATGCCTGATGTCCTGCAAGGATGCGGGTATTTTACAAAGAAATACACAAGGAATATGAACATTTTGCCTAAAACCTGACCACAGAAACCAGGGATACACTTTATATGAAAAATGCTGAAAAGAATGTTTTTTAGTCAAACTTAGTGCTTTACATACTTAAATTATGAGGTGGGCAGCCAATGGTGGAATACATACTTTATTCAAATTTATCAAAGTTTGCAGGACTTTTTATTGTTCTTCATGTTCACTCACGCATTTCACGCACATACACTATTGCCAATCAAAGTGTGTAAGAATGAGACAGTTATAAAGTCGGAAGTCCTGGGGTTATTTTGGGGATCAAATAATATAGTCTTTTAAGTCCTTCGATAGTGCTGTTTTGTTTACAATTTTATATAGATTTTGGGTATTCTAGTATATTTCATTGTATTTCCCATATATTCTCAACTTGGGTTAAGGCATGGAGCTGCTGTATATTGTTGCATGACCTCGACATCAAGGCGCGTTGTACCAGTGGGCAGTGGCTGGGGTTGTAAGACAATAACTCTGATTACGATATGAGATACATTACTTATTTGTTGGGAACATTGAAACATGAGTACATTTTAACCAACAGTAAAAACAAAACGTACTACATAAATACGTCAAATGTTCTCAGCAGAATAGTGAAGTGATGTTTTAAGTTTTAATACGGAACATTTAGTCCTCCTCAGAAACACCATTCCTTGTCCTTGGTCATGGTCAGGTGATGATGAAGTGCTTTGGGCCTGTGTACCGCATATTGACATCTCTATTAAATCTGTGTGACCAGATAGGCCTAGGTTTGCTTCCTGTTTTGGAATTAAAACATCGATTGAAACGACAATCAATCACGACATTTCCAAACTAGTTTAATCATAACCAAACCAGCATTTTTCAATTTAGATCACTGAATGGACGATGACACAGCTTCTGTGTGCAGCACTACGTTGAATATAATTCCATATTACACATTATACTTATGTTACCGTGATACAAACGGATTTCTACGGACAACACGTACGAAAAATATTCTGCTGGTTATTTCAACACAACCTGACACATTTCAATGAATTAATAGGGAAAAACTATTGCATAAGTGGATACGGGTTCACAGATGTGATGGGCAAGTTCTGTTTTGGCATTACATTATGACGCCACTGTGTCATTTGCAAGTCCCATCTGTGAGTTGGTATCCAGCTTAAAGATTGTGATTCTAGTTACCCAAGTTAAAACGTAGAGCCGGTCTTGTACACACGCCAAAGGCAGGAGAAACTTCAGATTAGTAAATTTAATTGGGCATCACAATTTGGGCATGGGGCTGGCTCTACCACTACCTCCGAGCTAAAGAAGAAGCAAAGCAGGGAATTTTAAAGAATGACTTAAATGTCTGACCACACTGACACGAGGCAAAAACTATGAACAGGTTTGGAATGAAAGTCATTGACATTACATCCTCTTGCCCAACAGAACCAGGAAACATGGTCATGGAAGTCTGTGAACGGGCCGTAAATATGTGGTCTTACCAGTGCCTCAGTGACTGTTTATTGTGTCACGTTGACATTGATTGCTACTGGGCCATCGAACCATGTTCTTGCATAAAGACTAGACATCACGTTATGGGCTGGAACATCGATGTCACAGTGTTAACCTCTAGAATCACAGTGGACGTAGGGGTAGCTATGTTTTCAGACATGAGCTCAGAAACACCCTGAGAAGGCAAGATGGCCATGTTGAAATGAACAGCATTAAAAAAGTTCCAATTCAGAGTATGAAAAATCCCAGTGTCGCCTGCCATATAAGTATTAATGACCAGCGTCACGTGCCATATAAAGATAAGTAACCTTGGACATGCATTATCGGGAATAGCGTTGTATTCATTAAAGATACAACGTGAAAGATATGGATCTTTGGGCCATTCTTATGAGAGCTACAGCAGAATTTACTCAGTCAAGCAAGATTATGTGCCATTTTGTAGCAAATGATGGTATCTGAGTAATTCATTGCTTTATTGCTACTTTATTCATTTTACATTTTGTGATTTTATGATACAGCATTGCCCTTCTTCAGCATGGTCTGATGAAAACCGAGGATAATGCTGATCAACAACACTTTGCAGCATTATATCTCAGAACAACTGGACGAACATATTTGCCAGCAGTTACATTTCTTTTTGAATTCATGCTATGACAGCTTTTCATATCTAGTTCCTTACAAATGTAAACAATATCAGAGAATATACCAGACTGCTAGATCATTCAGTCATGGACTTAATGGTGAAAGGCAATGAGCCATTCAGGGCCCCAATGCATAATACGATATAAAAGAAAATTCCAATGTGTCGGAAAAGAGACTGATAACATGGAATTTACGAAATTACAATGTAACCTTAGAGATGTCACATTGGTTCAGGGGTAAGTCTAATTGTTCCTATCTGAACCTGTATTATACTAATTTAGTAATCGTGGTTTGTTTGACAGGTATTCTTTCATAATGAAGCTCTCTCTCTCTCTCTCTCTCTCTCTCTCTCTCTCTCTCTCTCTCTCTATATATATATATATATATATATATATATATATATATATATATATATATATATATATATATATAAATAAGGAAAACTTCACTTCCTCTCTCTCTTTCTCTCTCTCTCTCTCTCTCTCTATAGGAAAACTTCACGTATTTAGCTAATTCATCATTTGCCACATTTATATTTATTCATTATTATGTGGGTAATCTTTGCTGAATATTTAACTTAGACAATTAGCCGCCTCTCAGAGAGACACGTACGGGTTATAAGCTCAGAAACATGTTGAGTACTTACCCAGTGAAGACCCTTTAATTTATTTGGGCTGATACAGCCTATGTCAAAATTTCTACAGAGGAACGTGTGCAATATAGACAATAGTAATTCCATATGTATATAGGTTAGACAGGGACAGTTTAGCTCATGGAGAGTAAAGAGTTTGGACTGCGGAATAGGGGTATTGACTACTAGCAAGTGGTTCCGGGCAAAAAGATACAAATACAATTGTTGATTACATATGCGTATTTGCCTCTAGCAAACAAAAACACATATTAGCAATATTAGGTGGAAGGTAACAACTGTGTATTGATACACATGATGACATTCGCAAAAAAAGGTGTTCCCTTAATGGCAAACCCAAAAGCAGGAATTTGATTCAAGGACAATGCAGTTGAATTGTTAAGTTTCCCACGTTGGATGTATCCAAGAAGTTATGAGTTAATAACAAGAGTACATTTTGTCACAGTATATCGTATTGAGCTTCAATGGGGGGGGGGGGGGGGGGGGGGACTCTGGAAGCATTTGTTGAGCATACTACCCTTGATCTATGAAAAACAGTCCTGATACCAAAACAGAAGGAAACAATGTTATCTCACCAAAATTTATTAATTTTTTAGAAGAGTGTCTCATGACCTTCCTGCATTTGCGTATAATAGGGTTAAGTGTTTAATAGTTCATTCAGCGAACCGTTAGGATATAGACATTTGGTATATGAGGTGATTTGGTCGAAGAGAGGACACACTATTACAGCTTTTGTCTGGGAAAAGGCACTTTGGCTAGATTTGGTTACAAAGATTGATGGTTACTGGTCTCGAGATTATCTGTCATGCATCATTGGCACAGGTAATGGTACAAACATGCGTAGTAGCTGAGTGAGTGTGCAAGCGTTCAAAATATCAAAATCCGATGACAGGGAGTCTCATATGTTACGTATTGGAAGGCAATCGTTGAGAAAAAATAAATATTCATAGCATACGTTTGTCACAGATTATTGTTCCCCTAAAGCACTGAAATAGCAGGAATAAACAGGATGAAACACATTAAAGTTTGCGTGCTTACATCCTCTAGTTTCCCAATTTAGGTGTCACCATCTGCTGTTTATACCTTAGTACATTTACTCAGAAAGCTCAGCAAATACCCTCAATCATTACCACATACAAAAACCTTAATGCATTTTAAAACAACTGCATCAGACAAGAAAACGATGTTTGCATAAAAAATCCAAAGAAGCATTGTTATGCCTTAATGTAAATGGATCCCAGCAACAACAGGGTCCCTACTACATATTACGAGTATTAAAGCTTATTTAAGTCTATGTTTGAAGGTGAATTATCATTTTCTGGATTAAAATTAAAAATTATTAGGGCCCTGTAGGTCACATGTGATCTCCAATATAGTTTGACCAATCATTGTCGTCTGCTGGTTTGTCAGCAAACCCATGTGTTCCCCGTAAAATGACTTATCCGAGTAATGGTAATGCTCGTTTAACGGCTCGTTTAACGGCTCGTTTAACGGACTTCAGTGATGAGGATGTACATTTGTTGTGTGTGCGGACAGGAAAATGAAAGGATCAAACGGAAAACGCTGGTTGATGTGGAGTTATTTGCCATTTTTTGCAGCAGTAACGGGGAATTAATACACAGTTTCATGAGTTGCCAGTGGCTGAGTTGGATCCTCACCTTGCAAATTTTGTGCTTTCCCGATGGAAAATTGTAAACACTAAGAACCCCCACCTGAGAGACATGTATTATTTCAGAGAGAGGCATCTGTATGGTCACTGTACAGTCATTGATCTTGGTTTCGAACACTCTTGAAAGGCTTTAAAGACCAAACAGAAGCAGCTGAAATTGCAAGCCCATGGTAGTAAGCCAAACAAGGCAGATGCTCTGACAGATGATGACATTGAGTTGTTGTTTCAGCGTGATCAGTGTGAAATAGAGACCCCAACTGCCACTATGGCCTGTTTTTAGTTTGTTCTGAGATCTATTTAACCACCTTCTAGTCTGTTTGAATGACCTCCTGGAGTCTAACATGCAAAATATTTATATGATTGTATTTTGTCTAAATTCCTCCTAAATTATTAATTTTTTTTCAAATGTTTCATGCTTTAATATGCAATTTCCTACATTTTGTGATATGGGTCCTCGTACACCTTTACATGACAGTGCTGGTTTGAAGGACGTTTGAATTCTTCTTTTATGTGAGTTTATCTAATAATATATCGCATTCATTTCAATATTTAAAGCAACATGGTCATTTATGGCTGCAGCTTGTATTCATGTATAACTGCATTTGTATTTTTACTATTCATGCGTTTTTATGTTTTATAAATTTGTTCAAATACTTGATACGTTCAAATATTTGATACCATCTTTAATTGAACAATCTCTGCTGGTATCAGATGCAACAATAATACAAGTATACTTATATCAATTTGAATTGTAGTGCCCTTATAAACTTATGTTCTGTCGTCAGAGTTAATAACCCCTTTACTCTATTCATTCAATCATTGTTACCATTTATTTACGTATTTATCCATTTATTTATTTATTCATAATTTTTTTATTTATTTTTTGATCGGGTTAGTTAATTTGATTATAATTAAATGAGTTGAACAAGTATCTTTATTATTATTATTATTATTATTATTATTATTATTATTATTGATTTTTTGTGTGAAAATTTTTTTGTAGTGGCATTATATTAGGAAATCATGACTATCAACTCTGGTTATTCTTTTTTTATTTTAATTCAAGGCGCCAAATAGGTGTAGCCCGTTAAAATTTGTTCATTTACCTCATCTAACAGTAGCACATTGGCAGATATGTGTCAGGTGCTACATATGCTTTGGTTACTTCTGTTATTTCAGGTTCTGTCTCTTTATACTGTGTTTTTCAAACATATGCAAAACAATAATGGTAATCATGGTTTGATTACCACAGGGTTTTCGGGATAACATTTTGTTTCATATATATACGCAGTTCGGATGCTTACAGGTTTTTATGAATTCATGTTGTCTATTGTGTGGTCATTATTGGATTCGTAATATTTTTTCTGATGTTACTTAGTTACCAAATCAAATTTATGATTGCTCTCAATTATAATATTAAGTCAATAGGACTGCTGGACTATGGTTAGTTTCAGAACTATCTTAGATGGTCTAGGTGGAGTTGACATGAATTCTCTTACTTCGTTACTTGGAAATAATTCCCTACAAGATGAAAATGATCCAAATTCCTTTCAGCCTAAATTAACTAAACAATCATCATACTTTGATACAGATGAACTCATTGCACATTTAAAGCAAATGCGAAATTATTTTACTATATTTAGTCTAAACTGTGAATCTTTAAACGCTAAGTTTGAAGAAGTACAAATTTTCTTACATCATTTAGAAGAACAAAATTGCTCACCTTCAGCAATTTGTCTTCAAGAGACATGGCTGAGTTATGATTTCGATCTATCTTTACTTCAACTTGAGAACTATACTTTGATTTCTCAAGGAAAGTTCTGACATCTATGAAGAAAAATGTATTGAAGTAAGCATTGATGGCATTGATAAAAAAGTATTTATTGGAAAAATATATAGGCCACCTCCGGATGTCAATGAAAATTATCACACCTTTATTGAATTTACTTCAGTCTTACAGAAAATGTTGCTTCTGAAGAGCGAGGTAATCATAGCCAGAGACTGTAACATTGATTTGTTGCAAATTCATGATAAACCTGTTTTCGGTATATTTTTTTATTCAATCACAACCATGAGTTTTTTTCCCGCAAATTACGTTACCTACAAGGCTCTCTCAACGCCCAGGAACAATTATTGATAATTTTTTCATGAAATTGATTGATTCAAATATTTCTAACTCAAATTCTGGAATTCTGACTTCTAAAATTTCAGACGATTTCCTTTATTTTATCTGTTTAGATATTATTAAATCTAAACATGATACAGTTCCTAAGTATATTCAGATTTGCGAAAGACATCCGAATTCTATAAATCGTTTGAAAACAGAATTATCAGATGTACATATCTATGATAGTCTGAATGCGGACCTTAATATTAATCCTAATACTTCATATTCTGTTTTACATAACGTCGATACTTCGGCCATCAATAACAATTTTCCAATTAAAACTACAAAATTTAACAAATACAAACATAAAAATAATCCATGGATAACGCAAGGTATTATTCGCTCTATAGCCACTAGAGATCGTTTGTATAAATCCTTGAGGAAAATTTCTCTAGAAAATGAAGATTATGAAATTCGGTCTACAAATTTGAAAACATTTAACAAAAGTTTGAAAAACAATATTCGCGTTGCTAAAAGGGATCATTACAAATCTTGTTTCGATCGATATAGAAATGATATTAAAAATACATGGTTAACTATAAATGATATATTGAATAGGTTAAAAAAGAAGAAAGCTTTTCCAGTTCCTTTGTAATCAACGGTGAAACAATTACTGATAAATCAAAAATTGGCAATACCTTTAATAATTTTTACAGATATCGGACCCCTTTTAGCATCACAAATTATTCCCCCCACGGACTGCTCTGATAAAAATTATTTAAGGAACACAGTTCCACATAACTTTCAATTTACTTGTGTTACTGAACATACGTTTCTTAATATCATAGACTCGTTTAAACCAAAACATAGTTTTGGTCATGACAGATTATGTACGCATTTATTGAAACAAATCAAAATGGAAATATCTAAACCAGTGACTCTAATCATTAATCAATCACTTTCAACTGGTATATTACTTGACATTTTGAAAATAGCTAAAGTGGTGCCTATCTTTAAGAAAGGTGATCCAAATATGATGGAAAATTACAGACCTATTTCTGCACTATCAAAAATTTTTGAGAGAGTGATTCATGATCAAATCTATGAGTATTTTAAGCACCACAATCTGTTACATGAAAGTCAATATGGCTTTCGAGAATATACCTCTGCTGAACTTGCTGCTCTTGAGTTTATTGATCGTATAATACTTGATATGGATTCGGGAGAAATCCCAATTAGTATATTTACGGATCTATCCAAAGCCTTTGATACCTTAGATCACTCTACTTTGTTGTACAAACTAAATTACTATGGTATAAAAGGGACTGCTTTAGATCTTTTCAAAAATTACTTAACAAACAGAAAGAAATATGTTGTCCTTGATCAAACCGAATCTGAATCTCTAGTCATTTCAACGGGTGTTCCTCAAGGATCAATATTGGGTCCTTTACTTTTCCTTATATATATATATATATATATATATATATATATATATATATATATATATATATATATATATATATATATATATATATATATATATATATATATATATATATAAATGGCATACATATGGCATCATCTATACTAAAATTCATTATCTATGGGGATGATACAACTTTATTTACTTCCGTGACACCTGTCATTTTATCTGCATCAGATAGTGATGCTGTAAAACTTATTAACCTCGAACTTACGAAAGTAAGTTCATGGTTAAAGGTGAATAAATTATCTTTAAACGTCAACAAAACCAAGTTTTATGGTTTTGCATAAACCCCAAAGGAAAGTTACAATCTCTACTATAAAAATTGATGATATTACGATTGAATGTGTGGAAGAATTCAATTTCCTTGGCATAATAATTGACCAATTTTTGAGTTGGAATAGTCATATTCAGAAAATCGCTTAAAAAATTTCTCGGACTATTGGTATCATGAATTTTTTTTTTTTAAATCTTCCTTCCTATATACTACAAACAATTTATAATTCCCTGATTCTTCCTAGATTTAACTCTGGTATTCTTATTTGGGGACATAAACATGACAGGTTAGTAAAGCTCCAAAAAAGGGCCGTTAGGATAATTCATCACAAAAGTATAATGCTCATTCGGAACCTATTCTTAAAGACAAAAAATTATTGAAATTAGAAGATTTATTTAATTTACAAATTTTGAAATTTTATTACAAATTAAAAAATCAGCAGCTCCAGATTTACATCAATAATAGCCAAATCATGCCAACTCCACAATTACATGACCATTATACCATAAGACAACAAATGTTTGTAACACGTATGAGACGTAGTTTTGCTAGGAAATGTTTACGACAAGACATTGCACAACTTTTAAATTCAACTCCTGAAAATATCTTAGAAAAAAACATATACACAGCTATTATGGTTTTTCATACTATGTTAAGAAACAATATCTGATGAATTACGATTAAACCTGTTATATTCCGAACTGTTATGTATGCAACTCTAGTTACACATTGACATTTTATTTACTCTCCAGTTAAAACGAAATTATTTTAAATGATCACATTTTTGCTTACTTTCATTGTACCAGGGTGGCACGCATGCTAGCGATCTAGTAAAGATCTTAATGTGTGTCTCCCTGACCTATTTATGTTTATATCTTCAGTTGAATCTTATGTACCTTTGTGTTTAATGTATGTTATCTAACTGTAACTATTTTGGTCAAATAAATACTCCTGAATCCTGAATCCTGAATCCTATAAATACACGGTGGCTATGGAATAACATTATGTTTGGTATGTAGGGTGGACAGAAACGCGAGATATATGCTGGGGCAATATTATATTGAAATGCTAAGAGTCGGGTCAGCACTACCTCCAATACACCGACCATCGAACCAAGACCACATCTGACACTTATCCCCAAGATGTGCGACCTGTTGCTCCAAAAATGTTTGAAAACATTCAAAGTGTGTAAAGATGTCATGTTAGACTGCTGGAATTTCCCGTCATGCGATGCCAAAGTCAATGTCCCACGCAAATTTGCCATTTTATTTGGCACTTATAAAACCACAGATGGATGCAAGTTTAAATGCAATGCACTTGGGCAGAATACCCTCTATGCCATACCGATGTCTATGGCAGCCGGCATCAATGGTGACCAAAAACTTGTGAATCATTCAGCCCGGAAATACATCATCCAAAAACTGTCTGATAATTGCCATGCACCCACCCAGATAGGTCAAGTATCTGGACAAAGTAACCTGCAAAGCACAAATAGCTGCTCTCATTTGAAAACCCACCAGCAAGAAGCCATCCTTGATATCCTCACAACAATGGCCTGGTACCATCCACTGCCTGCCTTGATGGTGCAGCATCTGCCCTCTCCACATGATACATCCTCGACCGACACTTGAGGGCAACATCCAATGCCCGTTTCAAGACAGTCAACTGACACCCCATTGTTTCAAAACATCTCTTTATCGCAAACCATCACTAGCTTCACTGCAAGTCACGTTTCGTCTACATGTATGTTTGCCGGTGCAAACACTCATGACATTATAAATTTGACAATAACTGTCAACCAACAACATCGCCGCAGGTAAGTCGCAATCATAGAAAGTGATGGCGACAGCTCCCAGGGATGTTATAAGGGCTGACTTCAGTCTCTAGTTAATAATTAATACCCTGATATCAATTCTAATGTTCAATGGCTGTAAGACAATTACGTTAGTTCGTAATTAAAATGGTTTTCTTTCTTTATGTGGCACGCATTTAGGTGCTACCTGAAAACATTGCAGCTAGCGACAAGTTTATTCCCTATTCATTGTTGTAATGACTGCTGATGAATATGTATGATAACAGGCCTTTTGCTTCGTATGTGTACCATATTCACAAGATAATATCTTTAATGTCAAATATACATTAATGTAGCCTTATATCAACTTTTAAATTTCACATTTTGCTGCCACCATTCCAAATGTGCGGAGATAGCTGAAGCGCATTCATACATTTTGTTTACACTCCCCACCGTGCAAGAAGACACAAGTGATCATGGAGAGTAAGAAGGCTTTTGTTCGAATAGAGCAGTGCCACCCCAGATTGATGCATGAATCACAGTATATACTCCCTTCAAACAAAGAATAAACATAAATTTACATGCCTGGAGAGTGCGTAAGCTTTATCTCCACCAACAGCGACCCCACGAGACAGAAAAAAAAGGTAACTCACCCTCAGCATGTAAGATTTTTTGAATCCACATATCTTGAGTATTAAAACATATCAACACTTCACTTTCATTGTTTTAAAGTAATAATTCCCTATCCCAAGCATAAAAACATAGCATCAACACATAAACACTATTTAAACATATCCTCCATATATTACAAGTATTAAAACATACGTAGACTTGTGCAAATCCACAACTTTGAAAATTGTCATTCACATTTTAATAGTATTGAAGTATACCAAAACTTTTAGAGCATGAAATAAATCTTGCACATATCACAGCATAAAATCACATCGTTACCAAAGACAAGGCGTAACTTGGACTGTGACTTTCTTGTTCATTGCTCGCCTTTCATACAGACACCAAGACCTTATACATGAGTATGATCTTGTGTTATGTATAAATGCTGTCGTCTAAACTCGAAGTTAATATATGGAAAATATAAACAGAATAATTTGTCTGCGACTTTGGGAAACAGGTTAAAGTTTTCCGTTTTTTATTTATTTATTTATTTATTTATTTATTTATTTATTTATTTATTTATTTACTTATTTATTTATTTATTTCATCCCTAGGTCAACAGGCACAGGCCCAATGACAGACAGAGTAAAACCGTTTATACATATAAATACATAGACTATTATAAGTAATATACAATAAATATTTAAAATGTAAAGAGTGTCCCACTGTCAGAATTAACCATAAAGGAAAGTGGATACCTGTGTTTTAAACCTGACAGAGGAGAAGAAGATGTCCAAGTTAGGCACAGCGTTAAAAGTCCTGAGTGCTCTTGGCAGGAAGCTAAAATTTCTGACATTGATTCGTGATCTTGGAATAAAAAACAGAGGGGTCGTTCTAAAGTGTCTTTGAGGAACATAAAAAGGGATTTGAGCGAGCACATACGAACAATTGTACTTAGCAGAGATTTTACCCTGTACAAAAGTCAGATCTAAAATCTTTCTCCGCTCACTTCACATGAGTAAATTAAACATCCTGCACGCTCGTCTGTATTCTTTTTCCGGGTAATAAACTGAAGTTTTAAAACAATCGATGAGAGAGTGACACCAAGGTCCTTGATGTATTCTTTCCAAGCTTTGATCATCAAATATGTAGTCAAACATTATCACATTTTTGGGGCAGAATACCCTCTATGCCATACCGATGTGTATGGCAGCAGGCATCGATGGTGACCGAAATTCAGCCTGGAAATACATTATCCAAAAACTGTCTGATAATTGCCATGCACCCACCCAGATAGCCTAAGTATCTGGACATCGTAACCTACAAGGCACAAAAATCTGCTCTCATTTGAATACCCCCCAGCAGAAAGCCAATGCCTGATATTCTCACAACAATGGCCCGGTACCATCCACTGCCTGTCCTGATGGTGCAGCATCTGCCCTCTCCGTATGATACATCCTCGATCGATACTTGCGGGCAGCATCCAATGCCCGTTTCTAGACAGTCAACTGATACCCCATTGTTTCAAAACATCTCTCTATCACAAACCTCCACTAGCTTCACTGCAAGTCACGTTTCGTCTATGTTTGCTGGTGCAAATACTCATGACAATATGCATTTGGCAATAGCTATCAACCAACAACTTCGCCGCAAGGAAGTCGCACGCAAAGAGAGTGATGACGACAGCTCCCAGGGATGCTATAAGGGCTGACTTCAGTCTCTAGTTGATAATTAATACCCTGATATTAATTATGCTCAGTGACTGTAAGACAATTTCGTAATTAGTTCGTAATTGAAATGTTTTTTCTTGTTTTATGTGGCACGCATACAAGTGTTACTTGAAATCATTGCAGAGAGTGACAAGTTTATTCCATATTTATCGGTCTTATGACTGCTGATGAATTTGCATGATAACAGGCTTTTTGCTTTGTATGTGTACCACATTCACAAGATCATATCTTTAATGTCAAATATACATTCATGTAGCCTTGTATTTACTTTTAAATTTCACATTTTGCTGCCAGATTTCCAAATGTGCGGATGTAGCTGAAGCGCATTTATGCATTTTGTTTACACTCCCGATGGCGCATGAAGACACAATCATCACGGAGAGTAAAAAGGCTTTTGTTCGAATAGAGCAGTGCTGCCCCTGATCGACGCTTGAATCACGGTTAATAATCCCATCAAACATAGAATAAACATTAATTTACATGCCTGGAGAGTGAGTAGCTTTTTCTACACCAACAACAACCCCACGAGACAGAAAAAAAAATGGTAACTCACCCTCAGCCATGTAAGATTCTCTGAATCCACAAATCCTGAGTATTAAAACATGTCAACACTTAACTTTCACTGTTTTAAAGTAATCATCCTCTATCCCAATCATAAAAACATATCATCAACACATAAACATTATTTAAACATATCCTCCATATTTACAAGTAATAAAACATACGTAGACTTGTGCACATCCCCAACTTTGAAAATTGTCATCCAGATTCCAATAGTATTGAAGTTAACTGGACGTTAATATATGGAAAATATTTACAGAATAATTTGTCTGCGACTTTGGGAAAGGGGTTTCTTTCTTTCTTTCTTTCTTTCTTTCTTTCTTTCTTTCTTTCTTTCTTTCTTTCTTTCTTTCTTTCTTTCTTCTTCTTCTTCTTCTTCTTCTTCTTCTTCTTCTTCTTCCTTCCTTCCTTCCTTCCTTCCTTCCTTCCTTCCTTCCTTCCTTCCTTCCTTCCTTCCTTCCTTCCTTCCTTCCTTCCTTCCTTTCTTTCTTTCTTTCTTTCTTTCTTTCTTTCTTTCTTTCTTTCTTTCTTTCTTTCTTTCTTTCTTTCTTTCTTTCTTTCTTTCTTTCTTTCTTTCTTTCTTTCTTTCTTTCTTTCTTTCTTCTTTCTTTCTTTCTTTCTTTATCTATTTATTTATTCCCTGGGTCAACAGGCACAGGCCCAATGACAGACCGAGTAAAACCATATATACATATGAATATATAGAATATTATAAGTAAGAACACAATAAATACTTAAAATGTAAAGAGTATCCAAGTGTCAGAATAAATCATAAAATAAACTGAATACCTGTGTTTTAAAACTGATAGAGGTGGAGAAGATGTCCAAGCTAGGCACAGCTTTAAAAGTCCTGGGTGCTCTTGGCAGGAAGCTTAAATTTCTGAAATTGATTCGTGATCTAGGAATTTAAAAAAAGAGGGGTCGTTCTAAAGTGTCTTTGGGGAACATTAAAAGGGATTTGAGCGAGTGCATACAAACAATTGTACTTAGCGGAGATTAATCCCTGTACAAATGTCAGATCTGAAACCTTTCTCTGCTCACTTAACATGGGTAAATTGAACATCCTGCACGCTCGTTTGTATCCTTTTTCCGGGTAATAAACTGAAGTTTTACAACATAAATATCTTATAAAACTGTTTCAATATTCTCTGTTCGCTCAGACAAATATTGAAATTCAGGAGAACACACAACAGAACAATATTCAAGTCTGATCCATTCTAGTGATACGTAGAGAGATTTCAGGGCGCTCACAGAAGAAAAAGAGCATCATTATCTTTTTATCAGCCTGAGCATTATGAAAGACTCTGCACAAACGGCCTCCACATGATTTTTGAAATTCAGGTTCGATGTGAGAGTGACGCCAAGGTCCTTGAGATATTCTTTTCAAGCTTTGATCATCAAGCATGTAGTCAAACATTATTGATGTATTCTTTCTTAGCTTTGATCATCAAGCATGTAGTCAAACATTATGACATTTGTAACATTAGCGAAATATAAAGCATGACATTTACGGATGTTCAACAACAGTTTCAACATTACACACCACCTGCATACTCTAATCAAATCGTCCTGCCATAGAAAACAGTGATTCATACAAGTGAATTCACGAAAAAACTTTGAATCATCTGCATAAATACTAATCTGGCTGTGTTGTAGAACAGTCGGGAGGTCATTTACTAATATTACAAACATCAAAGAACCAAGAATGGATCCCTGTGGCACTCCTATAAGAACATGAAAATGACAAGATTCGAAGCCATTGACTGTAACACATTGCCTCCTGTTTTGGAGGTAAGAATGAAAAGGCTTGAGTAGGGTTCCGTGAAGACCATAAGCTTGGAGTTTGTGAAGCAAATGTTGATGGTTTACCGTATCAAAAGCTTTAGCAGAGTCAATATATATGCAGTCAATTTGCTTCTTTGAATCTATGTATTTCGACAAAACATCAACAAATGACACTAAATGAGTAGCCGTGATCACCTTCTAACAAATCCATGCTGCGATTCGCTGATATGACCTTCCACAACAGGGTATATCTGGTCGTGTATGATACGTTCAAGCACCTTGGAGAATAAAGGTAGAAGTGAAACTGGACGGTAATTGCTGACGGCATGTTTATTGCCAGCCTTGAAAATTGGTATAACATTTGTTTGTTTGAAATTGTCGGGGAAAACCCCTGTGCTGATGCATGTTTAAAATAAAAATTAACAGTCAGTGGAACAGCAAGCTGTTCCGCACAGTTTTTTCAAAATGATACCAGATATGTTGTCAGCACCACACGCTTTGCGCTGATCGGTCTCTTTAAGAATTCTCACAACGGACTGAAGCTGAATATGAATTGTAGACAGCGACTGATTGTTCATGATGGGTATTTCTGGTAATTCTGCAGGGTTTATAAGACCTGATTTGACATAAACAGTCGCAAAAAGTCACTGAAAAGTTCTGCTTTGCCTTGCGAACCTGTAGCAGTTTTAGTCCCATGAGTTATTTGGCTCGGGATATTTGCATATTTGTATTTGGCCTTCATGAATGACCAAAATCTTTTCGAATTCCCATTAACTGACTCTTCTTCCTGTTGAATGTAGTCAGTGTATATGAAGTCCCTTAAGCTCTGCAATGCTATCCTAATTTCCGCAAAGGCATACTTATCATCGGGATGACCCGTTTCCCTGCTTTTACGAATAGAAAAAATCAACACATTCATCAAGGGAGTCATTGTGCTGCAAAGAGGACCAATGATATAGAGACAGTAGTTTGTTCATTTGTTCAAAATCAGCCCTTTTTATAGTTGAAAATCGAGAGTGTCACATTGCTTGGAGCAACCAGCTGTGGCACGTGAAAATAAATTGATACAGCCTGGTGGTCAGACTGTACAGCATGATCAGTCAAACATACTTTTTCAAAACTGAAATTAGACAAAACCAAATGAAGTACATTAACTGTATCGTGTGGTCAAGAAATTCGCATTTGAGACTTTGTGACGTTGGGAATCAGGTCCAAATTGCCCATCTTCAACCTTGACCAGCCCTCGGAGGACCAAAAGCTTCTGTAATATGAACGCAATAGCATTAAAACGTTTGCACTTATCACACTGAAATGAAATAAAAGGCGAGTCTTCTGTTATCTCGCTAATCATGTCAGGTCATGCAGCTTGGATATATTTCATGCAAGCCTACTTAAAGTACATTCCCCAAAGTCTGAACCAACAATCTACGTTCAACTTTAAGAACATGTCAAAACATATTCGCCATACACACAGAAGCAGTATTAGGCTGATATAGAACAACCATACCTAAGTAGCACACTGGTGCAATGGACGCCCGAACAAATCACAGTCACAAGACTCTACAAATAATTAGAATCCCCCTCTAATCCTTACGAATGAATAGGCTTGGTTAAAATAGGAATAAAAAACTAAAACAGTATTGGTATTGTAGCAACACTATACATGAAAGGTACATTAGACGCAATGAAGCGTAAACTGGAAACGGTAAACCTGAACTGACCTTGAGCTTTAAACCAGTACACAGGCTACATGTAATTTTGTGCACATAACATCAAAATAATGGACTGTGAAACGGTTGCGGCTGTCAAGGCAAGTAAAGAATCTATCAACTGAGAGCATAAAACCACCTGGTTCTGGTCAAAAACTATATCCTTCTGTCAGGCACGAAAAGCAGATCCCCTGTGTCCATCCGCAACCATGCATTGATGGACTCATCCCGGCCAATGGTTTCTGACGAAACTGGATCCAGTCACACAATTTTCAAGTTTCAAAACCAAATCTTTCTGAAGATGGTAGAGATGTAGCAAAAATGTAGCTAACAAGAATTATAGAAATTAAGACTGACAACTGTCACGTTTAAGATCCCCGTGGTACAGATGTATTTCACAATGCAATAAACCGTTGAAACTAGTGAATGATATATCGCATAAAAACAATGTTGTTTTGTGGGGTCTAATGTCAAGCCGTTTTAACATCCTAACTTGTATTAGTTGTCTATATGAATTTTATATACCCGAAAGACACTTGAAATAAGTACTGGGGGATGTTATGATCAGAAGCAATCTCCACAGGTTTACTTCTGTACTAGATGTTTTACAGTAATTAAAATACCAGATATATCAAATAAACCTGTAATCTGAATCGCTGTACATGCTGCAGCTTGGAACCTACCTCTGCATGTAGTACCCTACCATTAACTATACATGGATGGATGTATACCAGAGCAACAGTTCTAAATGTTACATACCCAAGACTTTGCTCCTACTTGGTAGCGTAAAATACATTGAAAATGTGAGAGTCCAAGTATAGACATCTGTACCTTTTTCCGGTAAATAAAGAATAACATGCAGCTCAACAGGCCTAAAAATCAAGAATGGGGTATTTATTTGCTCCGTATCTGCTGCTCGTTTATTGTACATGTAGGCCATATAAGACGTACTAGGAATCAGCTGCAAAAGCAAAAGCTCTACGTGAAACAGAAAAAGAATAACTACAAAAGAAGGATAGAAAGGTTACAGAAAATGCGCCCTAATTTATGAATTCAACATTTGAGTAACATACATTCTCTAGACTCCTTCTATGTGCTACTAGAGTAGAACAAGATTAAACTGAATGGGACGACAAAAAGATAGTGGTGGTTAAGAGGCCTTCCCATGTGCCACTAAAGGCATTGTTGCTGGTCAGTTCAGCTAAAGTGTCATAGAACTGAGCTGTGTCGATTATGGCATTCACGCATACTGGTCTCCATTGAACCATTCTTTTTTAGGATGTAGATTTGGTGCTGTTGGTATCAGGGTCTCCCTTTCCGGCGAGGTGATTGGTGCCGCAGACTGCTGGTTCAAGGCCAGCCCTTCTGTGGTAACAAAACAATATATTTTCAGTGCTTAGTGGGAGTAAAACAAAATAGCAGAGCTTCCCCCATAAAAGCAGCAATGTGTTGTTGAATATATATATATATATATATATATATATATATATATATATATATATATATATATATATATATATATATATATATATATATATATATATATATATATATACCGCATTGGATAATGTTTGTTCTCGATAAAGTTTTTTTCTTCTTTAAAATTTGCTTGACGTATGACGGTGTGTAGGAACAGCAAACGTTCAAAGCTCCAGCTCTTTTGATTTTTTCAGTAGCAAATAAGCATGAGCTCCAACTTCTTACAAGTTCTCCACTCGCACCGAAGTGATAATGTGTGACCTTACTAAATTGTGACGTGAAATCAAGATACTGGTGGGAGTATGCGCACTTCAGAGTTGGTACACATTGAAATTCATCAAAATGTTCAAATTTATGACTTACATTGAGTAGTCTTTTAACTGAGGCTATTTAGGTGTTGTAGTATATATGATTTGGATGAATGAATTTTATTTGCTGCCACGTCAAAAACAATGGACAATGCATTTAGATGTTGCATTTCGTAGCTGCCAAGTTGGGTGTAAGTATTCGTAGTACTTTATTTCATAGAAGACACCTCCTAGGGGTTCACGTCAATTTACAAATCTTGCTTCTGTTCATGACATTAGACAATCTCAATACCGGCTGCTCTCATATTGTAACTATCAATAGCTTGCAGCATTAAATGTAAATTTCTCCATATTTACTCGGCAAACTGAACCTGTTTAGTTGTGGGTCTACTGCAAATTAAGACATTTTATTTACGAGCCTCTCATACAACCTGTTCGATCTGCATTTTACGTGTATTATACATATGAACTAGTTGTCTCATGACTTTAATGTGACTCAGTTCCTCAGGGACGGTTTATCGCTCCAGGCACATTACTTGCGTTAAAATATTAATTAAATCTGTAGGTTGTTGACAATCAAAATGCTACTTTGTTAAACGTTTCTCTGTAGCCAATTTGTCTAAGACTTATGTACTTTTAAAAGTACTTTCGGGAATTGCTGATGATTATGCATGTCCTGTAGGTTGTGTGGTAGTACATGGGGTCTTTGTCAGTATGTGCAAGAACAAGACATAAATTCACCATCCAAGCCTTCTTTTCAATCACCAACGGCACACATTTGAATGCACGTGATCATATTCATCATACTTTTCTTTAGAACCTTTTATTCGGAACCGTTTGTTCTGTACATGTTAAATTTAGACCACGTGTAAACGTCAGGCTCTGAAGGATGCTTTAAATCATTATTCAGAGCTTAAACCCTTGCAAGCCATTCAATAACCCCAATGAAAGGTCGACATTGCTTCATATACATATCGACGACATCTAAGCCCTAAAAGGCACGTGGTAATATGACCTCACGTGCTCAAAGTCACTGGACTGCTTCATGCAAAATATATCAAACATGTATGTGATTAAGGATGTTATACATGTTGTGAGAATCTGAATTGTTGTTGAATCCTAAGTAAGTTTATTTTGTGTTTTACAAATGGTCCTTTTCAACCCTACATGCAAGATCTCGGGCCTTCTTTGGGGAAATACCGTCATCAAATTCCAAGAATAACAATGTTTCCATTGCAGCAGAGAACCGTATTGCGTACTTTTAATTGACAAATATTGTTCACACAAACAAAAAAATATTGCACAGTAATTTTTGGCGATATAAACCTCCATTATTATTCTAATGTTTTAGAATAATAATATGGTGTATAGCTAGCATGTAATTATTTTAAGAACTACCACTTAATCTTGAATGTTAACAATTGGGAATCACTGGATGTCTTTTTTGTCAAAACGGAATTCAAACAGTTAAGGTTGTGAGCAAAACATTTGTGGGAAGCAATTTATGATCAGTGAAGCGTAATTCGGTAGCGTTTATCAACACAGGTGTTCAGCGTTTAAATGAGTGCATTGTTAAATCATTAACATACAACTCACCTTGACACAGATGACTGTATTGCCGGACAGACGAACCGTTAGATCCCAATGCTTCTATATTCTTATACAGTACTCTGATATGCCCAGATGTGTTTGAATACATATAGATTACATCTCTAAAAGGTACATTAAAACCAATGTCTCTAGGTGTCAACAAATCCCCCCCCCCCTTCTCGATTGTAGTGCAACCAGGTTAACCGTGCAGGGTATGGTCAACACGAAAACGACACGTGACATATTGCCTAATACACATTGGTCACACGACGTAGTTCTAACATCTGATTGGTGTACCCCACCAACCTATCTCAGTATATGACCAGAACATAAAAAAGGGCTAATCGGCTATTGGAGAGTACATTAATAAAATGTGTCTATGCACAAAATTGCCATACAACTCAACAAATGCTATCTGATCATGGTTTATCACTTTATGAGCAAGAAATTGTTTTTCATAGAAACAGATTATGCGTGAAGGACAACAAAGAAAAGAATCACAGACGCTTATAAAATGTCAGATGGTTAAATTTAGAATGTGGATATTTTCACAAAGTAAGAGGATTAGCAACCTTAGAGATGTCGCTTTGAGAAAAGAAACTGTCTGGCAGTCAAATGTTGTCTGCTTCAGTGACATTAGTTTCTTGCAACAATGACCATAACAGCCTCAGAGTATACCTCCTATGGGCTTCCAAAAGGCATGTCTCAAAATTAAAAAAAAAAAAAAAAAAGAAAAGAAAACTGCACCTATTGACGCCGCCTGTAAGATCCTAAACTCGCACATGTGGTTCAAATTATGGCTTGCACCTCCAAATAAAACTATGTTAGGGAGGTCCGAGACGTAGAGATTGCAGCAATTTTCTACCATAATACCATTTTATATTTTGCCAATTTGAACCACATTTCTACATACCAGTATCTTTATCACATTTATATTGCTTTTCAAGTAACAATTTTATGATATTTGCATTAGGACATGAATTACGTTTTAAATCTTTTGAACAAAGAAGCTATTATTGCTTCACACCAGGTGTCAATACATTAAATAATATTGTAAAATATGGTGTAAAATGCTCTTTGCATTGTAAAGCAACTCGCCAATAATAGTATCAATACCTGGTGTGATGTCTTTGACATAGCATCCGTTACTTCTTCCCCTTGTTTCTGCTGAACCTGTAACCATTCACTTCAACATTATTCATTCTTTTCATCACTGTCAGAATCATTGCTCAAATAATTTCTATCGTATATAAATAACTTTGCTGACAAGCAAAAGTACATGTGTGGACGCTTTTTATTTTGAAAGTTGCACTTTACTGGAGGGTCAAATATTTGATATTTGGCATGCATATCTTCTCAAATATTACACTCACAAACTTATTGTTATCATTAAAAAACTTTACATTCATATTCGAAGACACCAGTTTTTTTCTGTTTTGAGAATTTATGACGAGATAATGAATCACAAAGTAGCACCTTTTCCTTTTCGACCGTCCCTGTATTGCAAAATTGGAATTGGCAGAAAACATAATCTACTGAATAACTGACTCAATGGTCCTTCCGTATCTAAATGATCTTTTTAGGAAGAAAAGTAAAGTTTGTGAATACAATGATAAAGTGATAAATACCAAATCGGACCCACCGGAAAATCAGAACTTCTGTTCGTAAAGAGTACTGTGATAATATTTCATTTATATGGGGCAATTTTTCACATCTTCGCTAGTGGATGTGGCGCATAATTTAGATCATACACTCTAAACCCTTGTTAAAAGTGCCTTGCCTACCTTTGCATCGATAGCCAGAGGATATGATGTGATGTTCCAAGTGCGGTGAGGAATTCTACTTGAAGGTGACCCGACATACCTGCTAAATATTTTATGTACATGGCATCAATATGTATTGGGATGCAGATATATATTGATGTTTTTCTCTGTATAGATCGATATCATTCACCCAATTGTCGCTTTCATGATTTTGTACCAAGTGTACAAGTAACTTCAATCAACACCAGGCCAATTTCATCCCATAAATGTGTAGAAAACCAATGCCAGCACGAGGAAATGACAGGATGGGGGAGGGGGGGGGTAATTTATGTAGTTATGTAGTATAACAGGAGACAATGAAGCATATTTATTCTGTTTCATACGGGTGGGGTCGCAAAAAGCTATACATTATATATGGCTTTGATGTCTTACATGGACGTGGACACAGATCAGATTCGTTTGCAATTTCTGTATGCAATGCCATCAAATGAATGTACCTAAACCTTTTGTCCACATGACCTTAAAGTGTCGCACAGGAATGACGTCAGTCAGCAACAATTTTCTGTTCAGCGTGTGGCAATTAAGAGAAAAAAGCAAACCAAAAGCTTTCTTTCCCTCTGTGTGCAGACAACTAGATGATATAACATATTGCCTTGCGAATAATATTACTCACTAAAGTAACAGATGTACACTTCTCGGGAATTTTTAGCTATATAAATTACACCTAGTTAGATTAAAGTGGGAACTCTTGCAGGTAAGAATGTAGCTGTAAGACCAGGACCATATCTATATTGGGATCTGGGTTTAATGCATTTCAAATTTTGTCTGTAAAACAAATACATTAATTTCATGGGCCTTTACTGAATGAACCAACCCTCCGCCATGGTGAGATAAATGAATCTAATTTGAAAAATGTTTAGCTTTTTGCCTGTTATAGGTTACTTGTAGCGTGCACTTTCGTCATTATGCCATGTACTCTTCTGCAATAATAACTGTTGAGCGGGAATACTGCCCAATTTAGCTAAATCTCTCATTTTGGCTTTCATCACCAGGGTTCGGTTTTTCTGAAATATTTAGTCCGCGAGTAATTACTCAGACCTGAAAATATTTCTCAGTCTCTAAAATTTCTTTACATCTGATTGCCTGGCTCATATTCCTGAACCAATCAAGGGCAACGTGTGAGAAATTACTCAGTGAATAATTACTCAGAAGTTTGAGAAACTTGCACCTGGTCTTCCTACTGCCATATTGCCAAGTGAAAAATACACGAGCAAGCAGTCAAACTTGACTGTGCACGTGACAACTTGCGCAAGCACCAAACTACAACATGCGCAACAGGCAGGGGAAAATGTCAGGCCCCAAGGAATATCTTGGCCAGTTCCTACCACCCTTGTTACAAGTAACTTATGACATGTTGCAATGACCAGTGTGCCATCATAACCAATTCTGTCTTCGACCTTGTTGATAATGTGGCACAATGCTCATATGACATGTTATAACTATCACTTCTTTTTCAACTGAAAGGAAAAGCACAGAGTTAAGAATGGGGTTTTGCTTATTGTGTGTGCATGGGTCTCTCTGCTCTTAGTCAGTACCACATGCGCAGTTGGAGACACCCTTTTGTCTTCCGTATGCGCGGCTCGATCAGAGCACGTCCCCTTTGTTATTGAGATCTATTTAAGCATTTTTGATTCAGATGTGTGAACAGGGCACATGGCACATGAATATAAAAAGAAAATTAAGTTTTGTGCAGGCATCACAAGCCTGGAAATAACACTTGTGCCTCAGGATCTATAACATCATCTGTGGTGTTGAGTTTTGTGAATTATTGGAAAGTCATTCACAAATCATATATTCATATCCTTTTATCGGAAACCAGGCAAACAATCATCGCTCGTCAACAGCAAATCATGCGACGATCGAATATATTAAAGGGACTTAATGCCCCTGATTAAAGCTAGGGAGAAAAACAGAATCAGCGTGGATGGGCATTGTCAGTATTGTGACAACCTCTGAAACTCCATATTAGATATTTATCACGATATTCATCGGCCACATATGCAGTATCACGAGCATAATTTTACTTTGGTTCTATGTATGGTACGGCTTCCCCTTCCTGCTCTGAGTGGTGCATTGCATGAAAAGTGAAGACTATAAAACATATGTTGGTACATTGGAGACATTGAAACCTGGTCAATTGAAATAAAAAATTAAAGCAAGTAACGCAGTACATCTGCACAGAAGATGGCCAAAAATAAAAAGGACACACCCCCCGCAAAAAAAAGCAAAAAAAACAAAACAAAAAAAAAAAAAAAAAAAAAAAAAACCGCAAAAAAACCCACAAAAACATACAAACAAAGACACAACCTAATAAAAAACAAAGCCGCCCAAAAAAGGCACAGACCTGTGACAGTCCTGTGCCCAACTGACTTTGGATGCATACAGTGACATACGTCTTTGACCTAAGGAATGTTATAAAGGTTACTTTTGTACATGGCCATCGGCATGTTCTGCAATATAAGTCTTCAATCATAAAGTTCAGAAGTTATAATTTTTAATGAAAAGTGACAAAATCCATTAGTACACAAATATAAGCATATATTTCAGTTTAACCTTTAAAGGTCACTCACCCTAAAAATTAATCACACCAAAAACACTTATAGGTATTCTCCTATAAGTGTTTAATAGTAACCACAGGCCTAGGATCCACTATTACCAAGATATAAGACAAACGTCAGTGTTACCTTTCAAGGGCACTGAAGGTCGAATTCGCGTCAGCAATGATCCCCAATAGGGTATCTTCGAATAACCGCCTAAGGCGAAACACAGGCATTGGATCCAACCTTACAACGATATAAGCCAGTATACCAGTTTGACCTTTCAAGGTTACTCATTAAACTCAAAATTATAAAGACCAGGAGAAACCGAATAGGCACTTTCCTATAAGTGTTTAAATCTAGCAATGGTCCTTTGATCCACCATTCTCGAGAAAAAAGCCAATATGTCCGATGCTGATATATACGTATACATTTACCGTTTCTTTTTCCAACTTTACGACAACGACCACAAATTTGACAACTACCAGAAAATCAAAACATGTCAACAACACCATGTAGTAAATACATTGGTAGCGGTTGAATCCAGTTACAGTCCCTCTGAGTTTGAAGACAATCCAAGATTCTTGCCGTTGTTTTACATCACAAAAAGTCCACAAGGATGATGAGAAGGCAATCCAGGATTTTGACTTTTTTTTTAAATCACAAAAAATCTGCAAACAGGATCATTTGAATAAAATCAGTAGACACATACAACAGGCCCGAAAAAACACAGGAAGGTCGGGGTAATCTGACTGACGATTCTGGAGAGGACGTTGGGAATGTAAACTCCCGTTGCAATCCACGTCGACCTACACTGCAATCAATAGAAATGTATAAATGAACCGACAAAAAAATCGTTAAAATCTGGAATTCAGAGCATCACCTAAGGAAGGATTTTGTTTGATCCTTCCACAAAGGACGTCCACAAAGTGTCAGCATAAGCTGAGTGATGGTTTGCAGAAGACGTTACAGGCGCACCAAAAAATTGCAGCACCACATGGTGAACAAAGTTAGGTCTATGCGTGCACAAAATGTCCTGTCGCAATTTTGAAGCAATGAAAAAAAGAAAAAAAATAATATGAGTACTTATTGTTTTAGGATTGAGATGTGTCATCCTTTAAAAAGTGTAAAGATAAATTTAAAAGTATTTAAAGCTTCACAGTGATAATGAAAGGCTACTAGGGATTTTACAAGCTAGATGATGTCTGTAACACCTCAGAAAACCACTGTTGTCAGTATGGCATCTAGTAGTAGCTAGAAGTTACTGACACAAAATCCAATGTCTTCATGTGGGACACTTAAGATTTATGTAATAAAAATGTGTGTGTATATCAGGTGAAAGCTCGATATGGTAACAAACAGTAATCACTTGAAACTAGTTTATCAATGCCTATCAGGTCCATGACTATCAGGACAGTTTATATCAAAGCATTTTTATTAAAATACCTGCATCTAGATGGATGTTATTTGCTACCTAATATGACTGAGGGGCTGTGTTAATTCTGTGGTAGCCCACTTTAATATCGTCCAGCCTGTTCTCGCGACAGTCGCAAACAGGAGGCACCGTGGAGGTCAAACTAAGCAGGCGCGTTTCTAGCAAGTCTGATTAAGTATTTAAAAGTGTTCATGATCAAGGACTTTTCACATGGGAATTCGAATAAATTATCCTTTGGCTCTAGCACCCTTGCCAACTTGACTAATGTGTCATGTTTACGCAAGGACAATCACAACCAAGGCCTCATCTCAATACGTAGGCGTACTAAGTATCATAAAATTTAACAGGAATCAAAACAAGGAAAATAAATATGTCAGATAAATGATCCTGATATCATGAGAATATGGCAAAGGAAACCAACACAATTGATGGAGGACCTTAATATTTAGGTGAAGGTGACTCAGATAAAGCCCCAGCCTAGGTCTAATTCATATACATAATTCTTCAAGTTGCATAAGAATGGTGAAAATAATGTCAAGGTGACGCAGCTATAATCTTCAGTTAAGGCTTACCCAGATACATGATCCTTCTGAGTTTCACCAACGTAACGTAGGTTTTCAATGTCTATTGCATGATAAGCAGTTTGACATAAATGACTATGTGGCCGTAAGAATTGGGTCGAGTTGAACCAGATACGAACTCAATGCTGGTCTAACCTAGATACATATTCCTACCACGATTCATGACGTTTTGTTGTGTTCTTCAGGACTTATCGCACAGGAACCAATGCTACATATTTTGGTTGTATCGTAGAATTGACGACAGTGGGCACTAGCCAGATATTATGTCTAGGAGCCAGGGCTGCAGAGTTTAGCTGGAGTGTGGAAATCGTTTCAGGCAAAAATCCACAGCGAAGCTTTTTAATCCATGTTCAACCATCATAAAACAAAGCAATTTGTATAATTGATCGTGGCCGTTTTTCTATACTGAGGGTCGGAAAATTAAAATTCATGAAAAAATGTTCGAGTTTGGACAGGTTAAAGTCCGAAATGATGTGACAAAGTAAAGAGTTTGGTGTTCATCACCTATGTTAAGGCCCTTAATTCTGTAAATAAGAGTGTAACTTAATTGGTAAGCATGGTCTTCATAACAGGTTAAGCTTTATCTTTTAGATATTCCAGGATGTGCTATAAGTTCATGGGTGCACGGTCGGCTGAGCGGTTAGACGCTCACCTTTCACCTCTGCGACCCAGGTTCGATTCTCGTCCTGGGCAGCATGTGGAAAAAGTTCCTACCACTTTAACCCTGCACGGTGGTTTTCTCCAAGTTCTTCGGTTTCCTCCACTAGGCAAGGTAGGAAGTATACGCCAACATCTGTGCCATGGAGAGTGACTCGATAAGTCAATGCTTGACTTCTTTCACAATCCATGTAAAACAAATGTGTCTATACTTTTTTTTTATAAATTTCATCCTGTGGGAAATTCAATTTAGGGGTGCCACCATATGTTACCTAGTGACGCAAACGAAACGGGCACAATAGCACTATGTCTCCCCAGTTCCACCGTGAGACATAAATAGCACAACCCATTTTCCACATCAGACATTATACCGTAATCTGTGGGGTGTTTTTCCTTGTTTGTTTTTTTGGTCAGTCAGGAAAAAAAACATGTAGATGATTGCTGAAAATTTACATTCATGGAAGAAGGCTCGACAAGTTTTATGCAGTTCAGTATTAAAAATGAACAGATTCCAAATGTCATTATGGACTATATATCCTTAGTATCTTTTGGTCTTTTTCAATGCCGGACGCAAGCTTGATGTCCAATCTTGTTACAAAGCCAAAACCAGTGTGATTAAAGCACCTTATGTTGGTTAGTCTGCCATTAAAGTATCGAGCAAGCCTTGAATTATACTTTTAAAAGCTCTGGGTGAACTAGATGAAAAAAGTATCAACGTTAAATAAGAACAGGAGAAAACGTTACGAAAGTGTGCCCTAATTCCTGACTTCGTGGTGGTAACTAAATGCCCTTTTCTGCTCCTAGACTCATTCGCTGTGTCCCAGAGACCAACCCATTTTGGCCATTTTTCAGACCCTTTTTTCCATTCTTGATAAGATTTGTGTGTTGTGTACAAAAAATGGAGAAAAATATATAGCCACCTTTAACAAAAGTGCAGAATAGCATGTGTTTGCTTACAGACAGGAGCAGTCTCGCGACGTGGCCTGCTGCTAATCAAAAGGTCACATGGCACAGCCTAGCAAGTAGTCGCCCTTACTGCGTTGTCATACAAGCCTCTAAAATGCAGACATGTTGTGGTGTTGGTTATGATATGAACAGCACAGATTCGAAAGCATGGTTCTGAATAAGAGCAAGCCTACAAATAAGTGAAAGGACACAAGTGTGACGATAAAGTGAAATAAAATTAAATAAATGCTACGAGATGCTATGCAACGCCCCCTCCAATTACATCAAAGGACCGCCACACAGTCAGATCCGCCGGTGACAAACAGATAGGGAGGGCAAGAAAGTCTGTAATTGGAAAAAATCCCACTGTCCGCTAATATGATTATAATAGTCTTTATTGTTTAAGATATCTGAATGAAAATATGCAACAGAATCGAACGATGCCACAGCAATGAAATTGGGGCACTGAAATGAGGTGCAGCTTGTTTGAGATACACGCATACTTTGATAACAGTTTTCTTCCCATTGTTTAGAACGCATTTCAGGTGGCGGTAGAGTCTCGTTTAGTATTGAATTGACTTTCATGGAAAGTGCCTTTTGCGGTATGGTTTGTTTAGACACTAGTATTGATAATGCGTCAATAGATTTCTATATGCCCGAGGTCTACATTGACGCAACTAATGTACAAAGCCTTTAGAGTAGTTAACTAATAAAACAAATGAAACATAGTTTGAATAAAATTTTTTGAAGATTAGATCCGGAATTATCCTGCCTCACAGTCACACTCTGAACGTGAAATTACAAAGTTGTCTAGTCAGTTTCTCTTCCTCAAAAAACCCCAAAATTGTGAAATTGTTCCACCAACTGTTTCTTTTGGTCCATTAATATGCTCAATGATACTTGCGATTGTGTGGCTTGGTTTCTCATAACACTGCTACCAATGTTCCCTATCATTGCAGCTGGCATTGTTGAAGCAAGTTTTGGGGATACAGCTGCCAGTAGTGACATCAGTGTTTTACTGCATTCCTCGATGGCGCTGTCCATTGATATGCAGGTTGCATATGTATTGGTCTCTGATTTGGGGCATTCTGCTTTAATTCTCTTTGCCAAATTTGAAATATTTCGACCTGTGGAATCATCATCTGCATCCTCGACAATTCGACGTTTGTTGGATGCATTACCATGGAATATCAAGATTGAAGCGGCACCAGGGGAGAATAAAAGAAGCAGTTTAGGACTGAATCTCGTGAATGCTGTGTTCCACCGCATTCAACATATTCCTTGTGTAGATCAACACTGTTTCAAATGCAGTCACTGTCTGAAACCATCTGATGTACGAATGTTTCAAATGCACTATCACAAACTGTGATTCTGTAGGTTAGTTGGTAAAAAACTTTGAAAGGCATTCTTTGCGATATCTAGCGTCTGCTGCATGTGGTCGCTTAGTGCTGGATTAAATCTGAATGCCACCTCTCTTCCCCAGGAATCATTCCTTTCACCTGCATGGGTAACAATCCCTTCTTTTGAAGTTGTCTTTCCAGCACTTGGAGTCCTACAAAGAAATGCCTCCCTCCATCTACTGAGATTTTTAATGGCCGATCTAATAGGCACTGCTCACCACAAAACAAACAGTCTTGTCGGAATCTGAATGTACAGGTTCCGCTTAGTCTCTTTTCAGTGGGGGCATTCTCTGTCTCTAAGTTGCGCTTTTGTAATCGTTGAATGTGGTGTTTTGAGCAAAAAATGCTGATGCAATTCTTGTGGTACAGGAAGTGAGTTGCATCCTTTGGAAGTTGTTCTCCCAAGCCATCATCACGTTTAAGACTTGCTTCACGGAAAGATTGGATCCTAGCAGGCTTGGTGATGGGTGATTCTTTACAATCACATATGAAGCACTCCATCACAAAGGCTTCATTATGCAAAGATAAGCCAAATGTAAAGTCACCGACATAGTGACAGCTTTCACTGCAAGATCAAGATTTGATTAACATGGCATAAGCATAAATGTGGGCATACACTTTAATGTTTCAATACAAACACCTGATTTAGCAACATCTCTTCATGCTGCAATGTCAGATGCCTTTGTTTATTCGATCCATTTTGTTTTATATCACATATTTATCTCACAACACTGAAAGCACCTGGAAGTAAATGTATCCAAATTTAACATCAAGAACTGTTCTGGACAATAACTTTGAGCTGGGTGCATGAAGACAATAAGCAAATGAAAGTGGTGCTCAGGCTCTCAAGACAAGTATGGGTATACTTTGTTGCCATCCTGAATTATTCAATAAAGGACACTTGTCTGCCATCTTGGTTGATCAAATTAAAAGTTCCTTTATTCATTTTGTAATGTATAAATCCTATTTTGGTATTGCCAATACGTTTTCATACCACATAGTCTCTTTTGTGGATTTTAAAATCAGACTAGCCACACGCACACGAATACATGCGATTTTGGCGGCCATTTTGAATATTTAATTTGTGCATGTTGAGTAAATTTTTTGTTTGGAATATAATTTTACACATTTAATTTACATTCCTGTTCCCCAAAACATAAAATTTTGTGATAATTTGCATTATGTGCAAATATCCAAACCCATCATTAAGGAGTTATAGGTTTCTTAGAGGCCATTTTGAATGTTTAATTTTGTGCAAAACGCTCAACAATTAGCTTCTGACACTCGTCAAATTCTGATTCAGCAGAAAAAAAATACCATAGGAACAACTGAGAAAAAAACTATATATTAAAAAGCAAGGATGGATAAAAAAAATCAGAGTTTCTAGCCTGGACTATCATGCCCAAGGTGAAAAAAAAAAAAACTTCAAAAGCAGCAATAGGAAACCTGTGGTGATAAAAGTCAAGATGGAGAGGACCCTACACAAAATGGTAAAATTGCGCATGTCAGCCAAGAATTGGACAATTTTGTGCGAGCGATTGGGTAACTTGACACAAAGTTCCTACATCTGAATGTTCATAGCAGGATTATATGTGCGACCAGGCCTTAGGTTCAACGCAAAATCATACAGCAGTTTGAACTTTGCTTCAGAATTACGCGTTTAAAAAAGCGTATATTGAACAAAGATGTAAAGCAAGATGTGAACTTTCCTCCAATATGCAAGTTGACCCTTGTTGAACCACTCGTGCGCATCAGTAACCAAGCTAAGGACCTCAGAACAAGGTAAAATGCGCCCGCATTGATATCACGCCGTACAAATTTAGAATACTACATGACACAGACATGTGGAATTTTATTTCTCCCATAAAGCGTTAAATACTGTGTTTTTGTATAAAAAAAAAATAAAAAAAAAAAAAAAAAACAACTTTTTGGTTTAGCGTGCTAGCAGCAGCCGTTTCGACTCCATTTTGTTCACTGTCAACATTGCGATGCAAAGGCACGTCACACAAAAAAAAACTTTTAGTTACTCTTTTCTATCTTACGTAATCGGATTGGCTTACAAATAAAACAACAACCAATATGAATCTCTCGTTTGTTTCATATTGGTCATAAAATCGTTCTACGCATATGTTGGGAATGATTGTGTTTCCGCATAGGTAAATATGGGAGAAAATACGCTTTCAAAAGTTAGATTCCAATGCACAGAGGCATGCATTTGTTAAAATTCCTTGTTGATATCATATTTACTGGTTATCCGTTATGTGCAAACTTTTGTCCGTTTGCAGTGTAAGAAAACACACAACTCTCGATAACTAGGGGATGGTTCAATATTTTATTCATTTTTGAAATAGTACTTTCAGTCAGTACGCAGCGGGGGGGGGGGGGGGGAGGTAAATGGACATGAACACTTTACAAATATTGGAAAATGATGATCATTTGTAATCCAAATTTTGTGGTATTTTGGTATTATTTCTTGAAAGATCATCATTTTTAAGTACCAAATGGGGGGGGGGGGGGGTCGTGAAACTTGGTACCTGAGGTACTAATTCTGTTTTACATACCAAAATAAAAACAAGAGGACTGTGAGAATCCAATGCTCGGTTGACCTTGCATGCACAGACTGAAGCGGTCCTTTTAACTATGATAGCAAGGTCATCGGTTTCACACCTTGATCACTGTTGGCAGCATGCACATATCCCCTTGCAAATCGTAAAAAAGAAATAACAGTAAAATATCATCACCACCAATTGAATAAATTATGGTCTAGGGGTCTGCAGAAGTATCCCTGTGCATTTTGGAAGTAATTGGCTGGGAGTTTTCCGAGAAAATGCTTTCACACATTTCTGCAAAAAAAAAAAAAAAAAAAAAAATCTACTGCAGTGCAGTTTACAATTACAAATGTCCACTCAGTAATTCGGCATGTTTCAGAACTTTTGTCCATTGCATCCTGTGTTTAATTTGTCAATTAAATCATTGAACAAAGAAAAAAAGATTCATTATCGTACAAAATGTTTATTTCGGTAATCGACTTTCATGACAGATGCAATGCAAGGGTGAAGGCAGTGTCCAAATATCTGATATTGGCTGTTCAATCCTTTCCCAAAGTGTCTAGGTGAACGTTCAAAGTTCTCATTTTGCCACTACCTGGCAACAATTTCAGTTGCGACAGGTATCTCTCATTGCAGATCATACGCAGATGTACCGACCAGGCAACCACATCTAGTCTGTGCAAATGGAGTGTCATATTATCGCCCACAATCGTAAAGTAGTTACGCACAGCACCTTTCATCCATCACCACGCTTTATCGTGGTCTTCAGTGCCAACACGAACGTGCACAAATGTCAGAACGCACACACTCTGTCTGGGATTCAGCGTTCACTTCACATGTATGTGTCTGTCCTGAGCAAAACAGTTGCTATTGCTACCTGACATGCAGCACCTACCGTGCACAAATTAAGCAAAAGCCTTAAATCAAAACAGCGGAGATATCTTTCCAGCTCTTGTTCAATCGTGCAGAGCCAGCGATGTGATTTTGATCAAGTTGTGCACGTGGTCCATGTGCTGAAATCAAGTCAGCTGTCTAGACATATTTATGCCACTCTATATGTCATAAATATTGTGAAAAAAATCAAACAAATTCACAAATAAATGATATCTGAGCCACAAAGCTACTCTTGAAGCCCATATCTGTCGAAAATTGATCAGTCTGGGAGCCATCTTAACTCCTTATCAGCGTTCCTGCGATAAGCGATGCCGTCTTTGCATCTAGCATCCATTTTTGCAGAGGCTGTTCGTATTCTATGTCTTAGTGCGGACGCAAACTTGATGCACAACCTCGTCCATGAAAGCAGGGATTAGAAGGAAACAAAACAGACTGAAATTTGTAAAAAAAAAAAAAAAAAAAAAAAAAAATGCAGCACAACGTCGTAAACAAGTTAAGAACTACCAGACCCTAAAAGTGTTACTGTGTGATATCAAAGCAATTAAGTCAGCAGTTTTGGAGATTATTGTTTAAGGTCCCCCCCCCCCCAGAAAAAAAAATAGAAAAAAAAATTATAGAAAATCACTGGATCGTAACCATTTGCAGAAACTTGATAAAGACGACGGACGAAGGACCATGAGATAAGCGCAGCTAGTGTCAAGTCAGCTGAGCAGATAAATGAGCCGATGGGCAGCTTGGACCATTTCTCACGAGAGAACGGACGCATTTAAAGAATCACCGAATTATTTTTCTAAACTTATATACAGATTAAAATGCTTCAAGAAAAAGTCTTTTTTATTTAAGTAGTTTTCGAAAAGTGTCGTAAAATAGTTTCCTGTTTCAGCATTACATTTTATCTGTCGGTTGTGGTGCATTCTCGGGTCACTTGCGGTTTAGCACATCCCTATATTTACCATGTTAATCATGTCTCTTGCGGAGATAATTTGAGTTGAGTTTTAGACCCTGAAATGGGTTGGACTCTATCTTAAGATAACATAGAACAGATAATTTAATGGAGGTGAAAAAATATAGTGGTGGTTTTCAGCACTTCCGAAGTACAGCAAAATGCATTGTTGGTGGTCATGTCAATGGCATTGGCTCAACCAAATAGTCATGTATGGGACTATTACGTGTCAATATCGTAGTTCTAAATTCAGTCCAAGTCAAAACCCGTGCAAATCGTGACAAGCCCATCATCATGAACATCACCAAAAATAAAGCAAGACTTGAATATCTGCCACATAATTCATTCTTCCTTGAACATATAAAAATGATCAGATGTTATACGGACAGCGTAAACTAACAACTGTCATGAAAAATAAAAGCGGAAAACCGATTTGAACAATGCCAGAGAAGCTGCAATGAAGAACCCAGCAAAGAAAAGCCATCCATTATCAAAAGCCATCCGCCGTCAAATAAACAGTGTCAAAATCTGAAGTCCACAGTTGTCACACCAACAACTTAGTACATTTTTCATATCAGTGAATGAATTTGAAATGCAGTATAAAGTAAAACATGTCTCTGTCTTCTGATTTGAGATAATTACCGAGTAAAAATAGCAGGGGTTAAAATCGATTTAATGCTAGAAACTCTGAACCTTAAGATATATTTTGCCTCATCCACACAGCATATAAAATGCCAGCTGTAATTGTTAGGTTAATTATTTACTGCATCATTTATATAACACCTCAAATCCCATCGATATGTATTAAATAAACTTTCATTTTTATCCAGAAACTTCAAAAATGACCGCTTTAATTTCATTTTTGAGCATCCCTGTTTCAGAAATATTTGAAATGGAAGTAAATGACGGTAGTGAAAGTTAAAATCGGTACATAAAATGTACCCGTAGTTTCGGATACCAGTTACTTCTATATAAGTGGCAATGTGTTGTTCAATAAATATGGTACATTGAATAATATTTTTAACAAAAAAAGTGGTGGTTTTCAGCTTCTTTAGAGCACACTGAAATGCATTTTTGCTGATTGCTGATGGCACTGATAAAAGTTCATCCGAAGTTGCGTATGTATTTTTTTTTTTATTTCAGTCAGAAGTGACAATGTGTAGTTCGATATATATGGACATTGAATATTTGTTTTGCCACCAGAAAAATGCAGACTTCAGATTTTAGCAAGGTTTTTATTCTAAAATAACACCGTATGACGCACGACGCTGTGAAGTAATAGCAGATGTCCAGAGGCCCAGACCTTTTGACCGCTTTTTAGTACCAAGCGAGCATGGGCTCTGACTTTCTCCATTTTCTGCGCTGGCACAAAATTAGTATATGCGAACTTTCTATAGTGTGTCATTAAATTATAGATACATTTACGAATATTGCCACTTCAAAATTTCCATATATTTAAGTTCATCAACATTTCCATACTGTGGTGAACTGTAACCAGAACTAACAACTGGATGTACCGAGTTTGATCTATGGGTGTCTTAGTATCGAAGCAATTGGTCGTTGTAAAAATGGCTTTGTCGAGAGAATTTTACTTACTGCCACTTTAGAAGCAGGGAAAAACTAATGATGGAATATACTATTTCTTGCTGTAAAATAGGGAATACGTATTCGTACGGCATTAACCAAATACTCCTCGCTGGAGTAACCCGAGAACGCAAGTCCTGTTTATGTTCATAAAATTGGATAATCTCAATATTGGCCGCTGTCATATTGAAACAATCAAGAACTTGCAACAGTGAAGATAAATAATTCCACGTCTATTTGAGAGACAAATTCGAATCAGTTTAACTACGAATCTATGGTTAATTAACACCCTGTATTTACGAGTCATAGAGATAAATGGTGTCGCATGTATAATTCAATATGTATCATACACCTGAATGGACTGTCTGCTATTTTAAAAATGCATATATTTTCCTCACAGGCAGTTTAAAGTCTCCGGTATATTAAAAGTATTAAAATATGAACATTAATATTTTATATTCAAACGAATTTTCACTTTTTAGGTACAATTTCACAAAATTAAAGACCGAATAACAGAACGACTATGTCATTCCTTACCACTGTGAAAGATGACGAATCTCGTGCAGTAGCGTGGCTTGCATGAGATTAAGGACAGAATGACTGCCTGATCTCGATGATGTTAATATTGCATGGAACTCAGCACCCTATAAGTTTTCGGAACTTCACAGGGTATGTACTGTTCAGTGAAAATTTCATAGCACTCTGTTAACATACATCCTGTAAGTTGACCAACAGCTGCTACTCTGCATACCATTATGAAGGAACTGCGCCATGGCCTCCCGTGATTTACAATAAGAAGGGTGCAACTTGCCCGAATATTATGAGTATGTAAATCTTGCAGCCTATTTCCAACTCAAGTTACTATAAGGCATGTGTAGTGCCGTCGTAGTCAAGTGTTTTTGTCACAAAGCCCAAATCCTGGTGCAAACAATTAATACAAATGGATTCTTTTTCACGGTTTGATGCTGTTACATGTACCTTTTAATATTTCAATAAATAATTCAACCACATAAATTTGTCCCATACAATTTTGGAAGGAATCCAGGTCGTGAATCTTGGATCCCATTTATCGTATTGACAAGGAGAGTGTAATCAGTATTATCAGTTAGAATGTCTGTATGTGCGACGCAGAGACCTGTTTACTGTGAAACTCCTCTAGACTTGAAAAGTTTCGTGGGTCGACTGGATCGAGTAACTAAATAACAGTTTGTGACATTTAATTAGGTTTTTCGCGAGATCACGCATATTATGAAAATAATTATATTTCTCGTGAAAAGTTTAAAGCCAAGAATGAGGCCCAGGTGGACTGTAGAATAACAATATAAGTCAGCAAGGGTCATACAGGTCCACAGCACCATCTGCTTTATTTTCCCAGACTATTTTGTCCAGACTAGGCTCTAGGAGGGATATGATGGTTTGGTTGCAATGAATACTAAATATTCCTTTAAAAACATTAAGCCCCTTGCATCGCTAATGTAGTGGTGAGTTGAACTTATTCATTTGGTTAACACATAGTTCATTTTATTTTCCTAGCCACAACTTTGGTAAATTAGTTATTCTCTTGATTTGTCTCCGTCTCTCTCCTTCTCTCTGTCTGTTTGTCTGTCTGTCTGTCTCTCAATATTATTATGTGTTTATTCTTTCATTAAAAGAACTACTCCATTTGCTGTTATCCATACGGTTTTTTTCAGTTTACATCTGAAAGAATTGGCATCAACTACAGGATGTAAGATTAGAAGGAGCTCATGCAAGCCGTACACCTGTATATTGCTCTGTGTCAACACACTGTGCAATGTATGTGCACAGCTATAAATTGCAGCCATCTATTAATCCATTCAACAGAACTGTGAGCTAACCTGCGGCAGTAAAGAGGCAGACGTGTCAATACTATCATTGCGTATTGCCACGTTTGCAGAAAATGAAATGCATTCAGGGCTTTGAAGATTTCATTTTGAAGAGGTAACAGAAGCACTTTAAAGTATCAAATGGCGTCTTAAAGAACTTACATAAAAACTTCTTAGATTACTGTTGTGAGGAAAGCCAATATGTTATACACGGAAGTGCCCAGGTAAATTGTCACAAATTGTGAAAGTTGAGTCCTGAAGCATAAATCTACCCTTTGGTTTCTTAGTTCCATTTGCAAACTTTTGTTGTTGTCGGGCTGTTGTTCCCAATCCCCAGCACTGCTACATCTGCAGATGAGTGGCTTTAGATAAGATCACATGGGGAATACAAACAACGTTTAAAGTAAGTACATAAAAGTACAGACACAGGTATGCCGACACGATTGTATTGTGTTCTTGTGTTGTCTTTCTTTCCGATGTTCGCACTTGGAACACGTTTGTCTTCTGATGAAGGAAACTAGTGACTAAGAACTACGAATATAAATGGTTTTTATGTCTGTGTCAATTAACCATTTCCTGAGTCAACATCTTTCCTTGAGGCACGCGAAGTTCATTGTCAATCAGACAAGCAGAGGGTTTGACATAGGGAATGCCATCACGATAAATCCTGTCAACAATTTTCAACTTAAACGTTTTCTTTTGAAATAAAGGTGTGGGCCTGGGCTAAATATTCTAAGAACGCCCCCAAATGTCTAGAATGGCTAGTATGCAGCTTTCATCATCATATATTTCTTTCGAGATTTTAGTCAATATAATCAAACGAAATTCTAGCAGCTTGTATTAACTCGATACTCTGAGAATCATGCCTCCCATTACAATATGTGGCAGGAGACATAAATTTGATATAAGTGACCTCTGCTTACGTTCCTATATGTATGCAGTCAGCTATTCTTCATTGAAACGAAATGTACACATGTACCACCACCACCCCCCCCATTGTTGCATAATATGGCTAATTAAGCTGTTTACCTGCTATGTGGGTTGTAATAATTAACTGATTTATACTTTGACTGACACCATGAAAACCCACATGAATGTCACTTCTAGTTATAACACACAAGACGCAATAAACGCAACTGATCTTTTGATGAGACCTTGAAAACGGAGTACTATGCTCAGTAGTCTCGGCCATAGTTGCACATCGTATTAAGCTTTAAATTATGTCATATAGAAAATATTGAAATTATAGGGAATTCAAAGGAATACAACATACTGCTAATGAAAAACGCATATGTAAATTAACAAGCGACACCCATTCAAAAGACTTTGGATGTTAATTTTGCAGCGGCTGAAAGCTACAAAACACAAGCACCTTGTAGTTATCGTATAATCGACGTTGGCGTAGGATTATTGATGACCTGCCAAGATTAGAAAGGCGTAATAGACATTTAACTAAGAGTACCATACCATGGTGTATATGTGCGGTGAACCTATAAGTAAAATATATGCTCAGATATACGTGGAGGCAATTCAAGTGCTGTTCTGAAGCCACCATCTCCATCCAAAAGGACATCAGTTTAACATGAAGTAAATTTCAGGATTCCTGCTGGTCGGTAAAGTAGTTTCTTTGTCGATAGACACATTTTATATCCCTACGTGTGTGCTCAGAAAATGCATTCAGTTCGTTGCTACATGTGCTATGACCCAGCTTAATGGGCTTCAGGGATGCAAGTCGTTCATCTGGCGTCAGTCCGTCGTCATCGTCATTGATGTCGTGTGTAAACAACGTCGCATTTTATACTTTTTTTTACAAACACTATCATTTTGATGTTCTTCAGACTTGAAGGGGTACCTTAGCTATTTTGCAGCGGATGCATTCGAGTGGTAACGCTGCAGTAATTTTTGTGCTGTTTATGACTTGTTTTCCAAGAAGCTATTTATCCAAAATTGCATTTTAATGCATAAATATATTTTTTACTTTCTACAGCTTTTCACTTTCACCTTTTTTATTAAACCTATCATGCATGATGAACTCTAAAATGAATTTGTAGTGGGGTAAGACTTGGTCAAGTATATGTGGCACGGGCTGGCCGAACGAAATGTGTTTATCACCACGGTTGCGCAGTGCGCATTCTGTGTTAGCGTAATTTTTCTTTCTTTTGTTGCATAACCCAGTTAGGTCTTGGGGATGTATTAATGGAAACACTGACCAGGGTTTTTAGGTTATGCATGCAGTTTGTCATTAATTTTAGAGTGGTAAACTGCACATGACAACACAGCCAGGGCGTCAACTCCCCCCTTTTACGATCATATTTGATATTAATAAATCTTTCATGTAAGGGTTTAACGTTTCGCACAAGACACACACAAAAAAAGAAAGACAATCAACTTCAGACCATTTGACGTAGCATTTATCCTTACAAAAAAAAAGCCAAAAACAAAAAGACGATAATAACGATACATGCAGCAATGTTCCTATATTTCGATACACAAAATAAATGCCACATATTTTACATTCTGTAATGGCAATAAGTACAAACTACGTGAAACAAACATCTGTCCCATAGTGTCAAGTCTTTTCGTAGTGTTCAATACTCACTCCGTTGGATGAAAATCAAATAAATTAAGATGTGAAGGAACGTTGAGTCTGCGTTGAATACACACTTGCCTTACAGGACTCCCCCCTCTTCTTAGTCTCAGATGTCTTTTTTCTCTTCCAGATCAAACTTATAAACACATGACGGTATCTCTCGTTTGACAACGCATACATACAAAAATTGAATGATGAGTTAACACAGTTTAGAATTTGCCTCAAGTTTAGAGTAAGTCGAAAAAGATAGTGTTGTCTTTGATGAGTACCAAAGGATGGTTCACATAGCTGGACAATAAACAAAATATTGATTGGAGTAGTACAAATGACTGCTACTAAACACACTAAGACGAGAGTTTTCGTTATTCGTGATTCGTTATCATTTTGGCAATTAGCAGAATTACTTATCATTTTCTGTCGTAAGGTGGCGGATTTTCTCAGCTTATGAATAATAGCCACATTTAAAACCAGCACCAAAAATATAGGAATTGTTTGAAACAACATTGTTATTGTTGCCAGATACCGTTTAGCAAAATCACCAGTTTTTGCGAGATCTGTTGACACATATGTGGGAATATTTAATTGTCGTTCCTTGTCAAATTTTTCGACAACCTTAAAGTGAAACAATCTTGGTATGCGACAACCGACAACAAAAATGGAATAACACGTAACTGAAATATATGGTTTGTGAAGAAGGTATACAGAATTGGCTTTTAGCGGAAACCATACAGCAATGAACCGTTCAACGGTTATCAATAGGATAGCGCCAGTTGATAATTTGCAGAATGTGGGCTCCAAAAATGCAGGTATGGCGATCTCTACATAAGCTTCCATGTGTTTCCCAGATACGTAATCCAACTTAAGTAAAGCTTCATTCACAGCATAACAAACAGCACACAAAAGTACACAAGTATCAAATATCGATAGGCAAAAGAGATATACATTAATATGGTGTTTTTTCAAGTCACGATGGAATATTAAAATGTTGAATACATTTCCAACAATACCAAAAATAAGTAAAATTGGGGTTATGACAAGAACCATTACAGTTTTTGCCAACTTGTACTGATCCTCTGAAATAATTCCAAGATTTCTTAATAATACTGACTTATCTGTGCTGGCATTTTTCAAAGCAGATGTTGCTTTTAATTTTTCCCCAGTATTCAAGGTAGCATATGATGCTGTGTCTTGCCAAAGATGACCCAAAAGTGACGATGTCCTTCTCTCTAATAACTGGTACTTTCCGGTAGTATATGCGATTGATGCAGATGGAGCTTGGTTCTTTCCGCCCGTCTTGACCGCCTTTTGACGTTGCATTTCTGTACCATTTATAAACATCACCTTGTTGGTCATTGTGCTGGTTCTCCTGATTAAAGAATACTGAAGTACGTTACTGACCATGCGCCAAATAACTTAATCGGAAGTTTAAACGACTAAAAAATAGCATAAACGCGAATATATAATATAATCATACTGAGTGTGAGCAAAAGCAAAACTTGTGATTTATTCTGTGTGCATGATTTGCATATTGTCATATTTTGCATCAATCTCTCATTCCCCTGGCCACGTGATTGAAAAAAAAGGTCACGTAAATAGCCCCTTATCAGCTGACTTTCACACATTTATCTCAAAACGTCCCAATCTGAGCTCAGCTGAGTTAAGTTTCATCTGCAAGTTGAATTGCTCTCTAGCTAATATTGAGTTGATAGGATAGGGGTAAGAATGATCCAGATACCGACGGCCCACAGAAGAGATCTAACCAAGGTTAAGCCGCTGCACCCACCAAGTTTGGTTTGAAATGCGCCTGGTTTATGGTTTTTGTGAAACTACATATAAATATGTACAGGGAGTCTGCTTACTAGTACGAGTACTAAACATTACATAATTGCTTAAAAATGCTTAAAGTTAATGAAAAAATATATGGTGCCAACTGATGAAAATGTTTGGTGGAGACTAAGTAAAGCTACATTTCTTATGCATTTGAAGCTAGTCTGGCCTTAGCTTTTGGCGAGATTGTCAAAAATTACCAAACCGACACGAAAATTTCTAAAATGGGCAAGAAATTGCAGCATCACCTGTTATACAAATTAAGGTTTTAGGGTTCTCACAAATGGCACTGGTATCCCTATAATAACTGTCCTGATAAAAACTCTTGCTAATTAGTTAATTTCCAAAGGTTGTTTAAAATCAGGATATGTTAGTAATGATGCATAAAATCTTCGGGCGGGTGTAAAATCAATGGTTTAGAAACTTTAAAGGTTGCTTTTAAGGGGTGAAAAATTATAATCTTTAAGGATCCACACTGTTTCAATGTTGTCTCTGAAGATCCTACAGCTTTAAGGAAATCTTTAAGGAGCCCAAAAGCTGTAATGCTGTCTTATAGAGGATCTTTAAAGTTCATTACGACTGTTCAACATACTGCATCTTTAAGTTTGCTGATTTCCTTTAAGGAGACACATTCCTGTCCTGTGATAAACGCGTCCGTCCATAATACCCCGCGCAAAGTACCTTTAATGTTCCTTATGAAGCCCACAAGAGCACAGTTTAAGAATAAAGTTAACATTTTTGGAAAGGCCCATAGAGAGTTCATGGGAATTAAAGCGTTCATCACTAGCCCGATCAAGCATTATTTAATTCATTACACATTTATTTCGTGTGTAAAAATTGTCAACGAAAATATAAAGCACACATCTTGAGTATGCCGGGTCATAAAGCCCTTCAATATATAAAGACACATATACACATAAATCATGGAAAAGATACAAGTTGGTTTCCACCCAAAATAGAAATGATTATAGTTGTCCTTAAAGCAATTGATACTGGGTTGTTTGACTATGTATTCAGTTGTTACATTTTGACGCTTGAAGGAAGGGACAATTTGGTTGTTGGGTACCCGCATAAACGGCCGCCATGTTGAAACAAATGAGATGGGTACTCTTGCGAGATTCACCTGACCACTGGACAGGCCGGTGCCGTCTTTAAGACGTTGACGCCCTACAGCATGAAAATGGCGTCCGGCTTTTAGACATACACGGCCCAGAGCGTGAAATGTACGTCCGGGCTTGGAGACATGGGATGCCTGGAAGGATGATCTTGCAGCGTGGAATATTTTAAGAAACTGTCCTTAAAGAAGGTTCTTTTAGGCGCCTTTTTCACCCCACAGGTAAAACCACCTGCTTAATTACTTTACTGGGATAGAGTCAATATAGGGTAACTTTGAAGAGCTTGGAAGCTATTGACCCAATGATTTAAAAAGGCAGCTTTCGAATACTTTTGGGGAAAAATCAATAAAATCAAAAATTCAATGGACATGACCAGTTAATCAAAGTTCGTAGACAGATGCAAAACAGGTTCCCATTAAATATAAAGGGTCTCTCTAAGAACGTTTCGAAAGAAATGAAAGCAGAGAAACTGTTGGCCCATGGGTCGCGACTGATCAAAACAAAAAAGAGTTCAGTCTACTGACAGATCCGGCTAACTAAAAAAAAAAACTAGTAGGCAAAGTTAACATATAATTTTTAGTGCAGACAAACTGTAAATGCATGGCGAGGTTCACAACGTTTTGGTTACAAATATTTTGTTACACGACCGAAGAGACAAACGTCATTTCAGACATTTGAGCAGGTCAGTTATGAGTATTTACGATAATTTCTATTGTATATTGTATTCAATAGTGCGTGAAAGGGTTAATGAATTTCCCATCAAATCAAAACAGTAAGGTGTTCTTATAATGGTAAGGTAACGTTTATTTCCGGTATACTGCTTTCCACAGAAATGTAGATCTAGTTTGACTTCCAAGGTTCCATACATTTGCTATTTTTCTCAAAAAAGTACCTTACTTCAGAGTCAACTCACATGGGTAATATATTTTAGGTCTACTTTGTTTAATTGCACCATATTCGTAAGCGTATCATTAGTAATTGTTGTCTTCTGTAAAATATATTTACGAATGCTTCATGAACGTTAAGTCGCCATACGATTTTATGATTCATATTCATATTATTTGTTTGAGTCATATTTTGATTTCTTACACTTCTGTTTGCCTGCTCCAACAATAATGGTCACTGTACTTACCAGCCTTGGAGACCTTTTTGACTCTGTATTATGACGAATGTGATCCATATGAAAATAATTATCTCCATCTTTAGCCACCTGTCTGCTCTTCAGGTTGCAGTGAAGATTACTAACTACTCAAGAGATACGACAGACAAACTTGTGGTCATAGGTCAAACTGTACCCGGCTAGTGATGTGATACTGCAGGTAAAACTAACGTATCTGGAGTCACCATTCTATTTTATGGTGAATGTAAGTATGCGCAAGCATTTCTGATTTTACCATGAAGTATTGATGACACCTGTTTACTGATTTTTACAAGACAACACCAAGCTTAATTTATTGTTATGATCATAAAAATGCACATGGTGTACACTTCTAAGTAATTTGTTAAATATATATATATATATATATATATATATATATATTTATATATACATATATATATATACCATTATATGTAAGTGTGTGTATACACACACACACATATATATATATATATATATTTGTGTGTGTGTGTGTGTGTGTGTGTGTGTGCGTGTGTGCGTTTGTAACTAGGCAACAACTGTCACTCCCCACCTTCTGCGGATTCCACATTGTGTTTTACTTTAGATATGTCACAACAAATTCTAGACAAAACATCCTATAACGTCCTGAAGATTAAAAAAAATCAAACGTTTGGGGGGCAATAATATTCGGAGCCTGGCTGCCCATAGCGCTTTTATTGGGCAAGGTTAAAATTGTGACTTTGCAAAAACCTTAACTGGGATTATTACATGAATTAAGGACAGAAAAATACAGGTCTTTTCATGAATTTTGACTGCATTTATTACTTGTGTTTCGAAACAACAAACAGAGGAATTTTGAGAGATCGCGCATATGTCCGTACACGCTACACTTGTCTCTCAAGCCACAATAAAATGCACACGTTGTGTTATTAATTTTAATGTTTCCTTTTTGTGGTTATGGCTATTAGTGTCTCCACCATGCATCTGAACTTCGGGCATTGAGTGTCCTTCTCCTTGTGTGACATTTTACATACTTCTGATGTGGAGTTATGAGGGAAAGCTGTTTCCACTGTCCATCCTGGTTTTGGAATTTCATTGCCTTTGGATGACTTTCTGTCTTAAGGGATACAGAAAATAAACACTGGGCAACAAGCCAGGCTTGTCTGAATTTGGACATTGTATTGTTGTTTGCGTGACACTTTCGTCTGATTTAAGGCTCGATGAAATACACTGAATCCATCGGCAACACTGTGATGCTTTCCCTGGCTACCATTATACCTGGTGTACCTTTGTTATTACTTCCTTTGAGAGCCAAAGCAATGTTCTTTGTCAGCATCATGGTTGAAACAATTGCAGGCAATCTCAAAATGGCATTGTTTCTGGACATGTAAGACTCATTTCTACCACTTGCTGGAGATGCAAGACCAAATACGTCAGCAGTGAAAGGCAGTGTTATGTGTAGTATTTTACACAGCACAATGCTGTTTTGTAAACTATGTATACCGACTCTGAATTGCATCCAATGCAAATGGGACCAAGTGTGGACGCCAATGTTTTTGAAAAAAAAACTATCTCTGTAAACAGGATGGTATGTATTAACTGGAACTGAACATGCAGTAGAAAGTAACGTTATGTAGATGGTCAAATCAGCTGCATGTGCATGTCACCGCATGAGGCAGCACCTGTTCCGTGCTGCCCTTTTCCGCTGCAAATAAATTTTAGGTATGACGCAGCTCGGCGCCTAACATAAGCATATAGGCATTTTTTAGTAATACGGCTATGTCTGGGACTTTACCAAGCCCTTTATTCAATTACAATATTCCTCAAATTGTGTGTTGGCTAAGCCTAATAAGCCGGGCTCTGTTCCTGCCTGTTAAGCAGACGGCATAAATGACACGCTTGGTTACCTTATTCACCGTCCCAAATGTAATTATTGAGCCTCCAGGGAACACCAACTCGCTGAGCTTTTAGTGAGACCCTGATTACTTTTCATTACTGAGATGGCTATTTTATGACTTTCTGATTTTGTATATAATTTGATTTGTTTGTAATATATTGTATATATTATGCATCCTTTATCATGATGTATTTTTAGTGTCTCTCGATTTCCGGGGTTTAATGAAATTATATACATGTACATACATACATATATATATATATATATATATATATATATATATATATATATATATATATATATATATATATATATATATATATATATATATATATATATATATATATATCCAAATGCATTAGAGTAAACGACTTTGAAAGATCAGCGCATTTGACCAAATATGCTGTTTACAAATTGATGTCCAAACGTTTAATAAGCATCCGCATGTTTAATAATAATACGTTTATTTGTAGAAGCATGTGTTTATTAATAATTAGTATATCGACAGAAAGTATGCCTGCATATGTCTCCGAACTACGCAAAATTTCAAAACTATATACAAGATTTATAAGATAAGATATTCAAACCTTTTGGCATAGAGAGAAAATGTTTTCAAAGGCACGTCTCATGAAAATGCGGAAAGTTGTTCAGTTGTGTTCAAACGCAAAAACGTACCGTCATTATTAACTTGCACGTTCAAAGACGGCATCTTGCATAACGGATGTCTTTACTCATGATGATTTATCATGTGTAATTTTTTTTGGTTAATTGATGTCGTTTGTGCTGATAACAATATAGATGCAATTCCACGTAGCTTGAGGTGGATGACTGATATTTGATCTGATTGTCATCCATATTCTTGCTTTGATTGCGTGTTCTGGGCTACTTAAGAAAAGCCGAAAATATATGTATGTTGTTTTTATTGAGGATAACTGCTGAATGTATCTCCAAAACGTGCAGGCTAATGGAAACAGAAATTATGTTCTTGGGGTTGGGCACAGAATGGAATGTGGAATCAGAACATAGAGCCCTGTGACTTAGATGATCTTTGGAAGAAATACAACAACAAGCATCTCGAGGTTAATTCTCATATATGCCATCCCGGCCTTTAACATATACGTGGACGTGTGTTTTTCAAATTAGTTCATGCAACTCCATTTCGACAAGTATCGCCTGTTTATCAGACATCTTGGTATATGTTGCCGTCTTAAGTTCAGAAACTCCCGGGTAAGATTGGCACCTTGTTGTAAGCTATGGCAGCTGTCATCATTTAAGGTGGCTTAATTAATACAATAAGTTTCCATGTTAAAGTACTATAATCCAATATAGTAATAAAACAAATTGAACTAAGAGACCACATTTTCCATTATTACTTTTCAAGATTTTAAGACAGGACGTGTGACGTGGATCCTTAACGGTGACACAGTTCATATCCAATTAATCGAGTAATATCCATGAGAATTCATATTACTGTCTCAGATTTAGAGGAAGAACTCTATGAAATAGGCCTTGCAGTTGTCGGACCTAGGTGGGAGGGAGAGGATCTATAAATGAGGGAAATTTTTATCTGGAGAATAGCTGCTTGAAGTTCTTTACATTTGGACTGTACAACTATAGTGTTGGCTTACATGTAGACACTGGATCCCAGATTGATAGTAACTATTAAACACAAACTTAAAATTATCCATTAGGGTTAATTCAGTGTTTTAACCTTGAGTGACCCTTGCAGGCAAAACTGATTAATCTGGTCATGTCTATGCAATAGGGGGATTATGTCGATATTAATCAAGAAAATATAATGATGACTCTTGAACTGTGTGGGTAAAGTCTTCAATGTTGCAAACAGTGACGGTGGTATTAGAGAGAGGTGTCCTTGATGTTATTCTAAAGGAAGAAGGCTCACTTTACTCTGTGCATCCAAGGTCAGCTAAGCACAGAATTATCATAGCTTCCAGGTTGCAGAATATAACGAATAACTATATATACAGTAGCATTGAATCGCCACTGGTCACGCAAAATCGACGTGCTGAACCAAAAAAAAGGCATCTGGCCACTTGCATCACTTTGTGAAAGCAAGCCGCATCGTCATCCATATATATATATATATATATATATATATATATATATATATATATATGCTGTACTCTTCTGTTACCACCTCCGGATTATGACTAAAAGAAAACTAGCCTTGTCAAATAAAATTTACACCATACCAAAAGACACAAGATCTCCGAAAATTATTAGAAGTGTGTCCACAAGGCACTTTCTCCTCATATTCTATACAGTGACGCTAATATAGAATTACATGTACATAAAAAACAGCTTCCATCAGATCAAGTCCACGTAAATTCCCGATACCTTTGAGGAGGAGTTAAATTACCGTTTGGGAGAAATGGTCAAGAAAAGTAAACACACACACACACACACACACACACACAAAAGAGAGGCCAACCACAGCACCACCCCTGATACAAATAAGGTTCAGACATCTAACGAAGTGCGCTTATGCAGTTTCAAAGCAATTGGGTCGGCTGTTTCGGGAAAAAGAGTTTTAGGATGTTGCCAATTAACGACCGGGCCACAAAACCAAGGTAAAAAAAAATCAATGAAGCGTGAAAACTTGAACACAGGTTTAAAAAAACAATCAACGGTTCATCCTCACCAAGCTTGAAGTGAATCTGGTTGGCAGTTTTTTAGAAGTGAACAATGAGACTAACTAATGCAATCTCCATTCACGTGTATTGTAAAGAAGGGGAAAATATATATATAGAGTACGTGCCCAAATTTAAAAAGAAATTGTTAAAAATCAGACATGTGCATGTCGTCACCTACTAAACAACTTAGTTAGTTTGATTCTTCCACAGGTTGTAGAGATCAACCAAGTTTCAGAACAACGTCATGACGGTTTGGGAGAAGAAGTTGAAAATAGTTTTATAACAGAACTTCGTTCAAAAGAAAAGGAAATAAATAAAGTGTCACCTGTTGAAGAAATTAGTGTTAACGGGTTCCTAGACGTGCGCCTATGCAATTTCAAAGCACATGGTAAGCGACTTTTGAGAAAATCAAAAAAAAAAAAAAAAAAAAAAAAAAGCATCCCCACAAAAAAGAAATAATCATATCAATTCCAAAAGCATTGGAGGGAGGCTATTTGTATCAAATTGGTAAAGCCCCATTGAGGGTATATTCTATCGATGTTGAATTTACTCTATATAGCGTTTTTTGATAAAATAATATAAAATAAAATGCCAAACCCCCAAAAGTGTGACTTTCCACTGCAATCCCCAGCCAAACGCACTGTTATCATAATTTTTGCGCATTAATCAATGCATACCCATTTTTTAAAAATTACAATTAGTTATGCAGAATATAAGGACGTAATGAACAAGTTGGTTTGACCCTTTCACAAGCTACATGTACACGAAATTGAAGAAGAATCTAACAGACAGTTCCGCAGAAGAAGACAAAAATAGTGTGAATATATAAATTTAATAAGGGGAAAAATCGCATAACACTGCCCGGATTATTATTAATCCCATGTTTTTTGTGACAAATAACAGGATTATGGACACAATATACAGGTGGCAAGAGAATCAAGAGCTTTGCAAATATTGGTGGAAACTGGAAATCATTAGAAAAACACCCGCAGTTTTACTCTGAGACCCACGAAAGTTTCATAAAATAGCACATTGTCTCATCGTGAAACCATACCTTTTGTGAGCAAATCCCCATCCTTTTTTACACAAATGCAAAACATTGGAATTTGTGTAGGAAACCCTGGCTTTTGTGTGTTATGAAAAAAAAAAAAACATAGAGGTTTAACCAAATTATTGTGGCTTGTTATATGTATAGGTTTATAATGCTTTTACTCTGCACAATTTGAGACAAAGGCAAGCTATTCTTTTCTTCTTTTTTTTTTTTTTTTTACATTGTGAAAGCACATGGAACTATCTGACAATGAATAACGAAACATTTAAGTACTCATTTTTAGGCAAAAACAGCCTACCCATGCATGAAGCTACCTGCTTTCCATGAATTTGCAAATATAAAGAACCTGTAGAATTGGAAGTCATTAGTTGCCTTTGTTACCAACATCGGCACGTGTGCTTATGATAAAACACTGGACCAAAGATAAAAAAAGTGATTTTTTATGTTACTTTTGGCTCAGCTGACTGGTCAATCAGGCAAGCTAATGTTTAGACTGGACATCTATTAACCATCTGCTTAAACATTTCAACTTATTCTTGAACCAAAATACTCTTATTTTCCAAAAGCTATTAAAATATCTTGGATACCTTTCATCTTTGTGATGTTAAATTTAGATAAAACCTTCAAGTAGCAATCTGTGGGTACACAGATACATCCGAACGTAGGCAACAAGTACGAAAAACGCCACAGACAGTTGTAGGATACCTACAGTATAATTGGGCCTGTCATACGTTTGATTTAATATTTCTGAAACTTTTTTTTAAGGGGGGGGGGGCGTGGCACTTCTGTTGACCTGGTTGTATTCATTAACCTGTTTTCTGTCAAAGGGATACGTCCCACTCTACGGAAATGGTGGGAAAATTTTCCAGTATGTCACATTCAATATACAAGTCTATTTTCCCAGTTACATTGACCTACTTAACTACCAACATAACATGCGTTTTGGAATGTATTATACTATATTGCCTTTGACACTCGTTCACGAAGAACGGTGAGAGACAGCAGGGATGAGTGTTGCCAGATTCCTTACAGAATATCCAAAATACAATATTTAATTTGCTGATCAGAAATTTGAAATGCGTCCAAACCTTGACAAGCCTGCTAACATGGAAATCTCCAGATATAAAAGCAAAACTTTTATATAAACCAAGCAATACATACTTTATTGAACAGTGTCGTCATATGTATTACAGATCTTACACTCAAAATACAACGTTTAATATTCTGATCAGAAAACTTCGTGAAGCTTATCTTGGCTTCTGTGTCCTTTCAATATTGTCCATTCCTTGCCCTGAGACTGCCAAACGGCATCAGAGTCAGACAATTGTTGCCTCTAACAGTAGGTTGTAACTGGTATGTATTAATGTGTAGATTGGGTAAGCTCGCTTTTTTACCAGAAATTCCAACTTTGATAAAACATTATGCATAGAACAGTAAACATAATTCTATTTATACTGAACAGCAAAAATTAAAATGTGTATTGACAGCAAAACAAACTAGACATCCCTTTAACGCAAGCGTTGACTGAAGGGTACGCCATTTGCTCAAATTCGGTCATGGTGACAACAAAATCTAACCAGTTCATCCTCCGAAGAAAGGCAACCCCATTGCCAAATTTGAGCAAAATACATGTATGCATTCTGTAGGTATCGCGGTAACGAGAATGAGCAGATCCAGGCGGACATCCGGACCAACCGGACCCGCCCGCCCCCCCCCCCCCCAAGGACCCTTAGAAATTTACGAATAAAGTGTCAGAATGCTGCGTTGATGCTTGACAAACTTAAAAAGTAAAGGTCAGTTCCTGTTGGCCGGTGTATTCAGCCATGCATAGAGCTCCTGTGCTGTGAAAAGGCGGACCTGATCTCCAACAATGCTGTTTCAGAACATACAGTGCCTGCCAGGTTAAGGTAGTCTGTACATCCGACAGTCAACTACAGGTGAGATTTAAAAAAAAAAGGCAATCATCATATTAGATATTGAGACTTTCAACTAAATATTATCCCGTACTAGAACATTTTCAGCAGCCAAATGCTGTCACTCTTTCATTCATAGTATGAACAGCTTTTGTTAAGACACTTTCTGTGGATAGTACAAATGGAAGGCTGTTGAAAAAGGCTAGTTTTTTTTTAAGCTTACAAATTTTACATCGTGCATGACTGAATCATCTCTTCATGATCATTTTGAATTTCGAATCACTGTTATCACAAGAAGAAGCACACGTAAGCTATGATTGTCATTTAAAGGGCTCATTTCGTATTTTGAAAATCTGTAGTGTCATCAAAATGAAAAGGTTGATTGTAAACGTATGTAGCATGAAACAAACATACAGGATTGAATTTCAAAAAATGTAGTTACATTTATATAAATAAGATATTGTGACTGTCGAAACAATTAAATGCATGGATACGTTCATGATTGCAGTTGGTGATGATGATGAGGGGGGTGATTGTTCATGCACTTTATCGTATCTCATTTGTGGCTCCTATTAAGGATATTACTCGTGCGATATACGGACTAAATCGTTGCAATTTTCTGTAGAAATTTATATAATTTGCAGAGTACTTAGTGTCTCTGTAAAAGATAAGATAAACGTTGACATGTGCCAGTGAATGTTTGAGTACATCAGCAAAGTTAAAACATTTCATAGCCTTGAAGGCTTCGACATGCAGCGATCTACAAGACTGTTATTGTTCTCTTGACAAAACCCAAATGCCGAAGGTGCATATTGAGTTCAACAATACCTAGTCGACTGTTTTCTCGCAAATATTAAAGACTCTGCGGAGAACTAATTCATCAATTTTCAATCCATATAACCCAAAGCTTAAGGAGTATTTTTATGTCTGAAAATCCAAGAAGTGATCACTATCTCAGTTACGGTCTTTTTATACTTTGATGACAAGAACAAGAAAAAAATTAATAAATAAAAATATAAAAAAATAAAGTAAAAGCTTGTTCTTAATTTAACCTAACAATTCATGTTGTTGATACTTCAGCACCAGGAATTGCTGGACCTGTAATAAATTGCCTTGAATATACATGTCCATGTCAACAACTAGAGGGCGGCAATCACTATAAGATAATGCTTTTTCTGTTTTTTCCTTGTAAAAAGCTAAATACATGTGTGTATATCGACGGGAAATTACTATTTCATTGTGTTATTTGTTCAATGTAATTTAATGGTGTAGAATTTTCTTACTTTATAAGGGTATTACTTCGTCATATGGCGTTGATATTTTCAGTACAGCATCATCATCACAATAATAATAATAATAATAATAATAATAATAATAATAATAATAATAATAATAAAAATAATTATAATAATAAGAATGATGATGATGATGATGATGATGATGATGATGATGATGATGTTGTTGTTGTTGTTTATAGTCGGAAAGTTCCAACAAGAGAGCAAACAATTGTTTTTCACATATTTTATGTGCCCTTGAGCTAGAAAAGAACAAATCTATAACATATCAAGAACCGTTGACCTCATTGTATCTTTAATGTGATGGAAAAACCGTTTGTTGAAGTTTTGAAATGAATTGCTTTCTCTGACATGATTGGAGTGAAGAGGTCAACTAGAATCGCTTTTGGCACCAAGTCACCATAAATGTTACAGAAAGATGAATGGAAAAATAGGTGTTGAGAACTACAGATTTTTTTCAATTTGGAGACATGCATAAACTGCTTCTCTGCTCTGTCAGATCAATTGTTTCTCCAACACACTCAAAAACACCTGGTACCTTCTGCATCTTACCACTGAACATTCGCTTGTGTGTTCCTGACACAATAATGTTTGTTTTTTTTTTTTCAGTTTGTAAAATCAGTGGCTGCTTTTGGCATAAAACTATGGGATTTTGAAAGTAAAAACACAGTCACAGATGCTGAAGGCAACGTCACGCTAAGAAAGTTTGAATGTATATATAAACTCCATCTCTATAAACAAAGGTAGCATCGATTTTACTCCTTTGACAATTGTGGCTAAAGCTTAAATCAGTGTATAGAAGTGGTGGCACTGCCAGTACTGACTTTCATTGTCAGCGCACATTTTACGGTACACCTGCATGCCTGCGGACACTATAACAAGAGAATCACTATTTAGTTCCCCCCTTGTACTCATCTGCATATTAATTGTATCACAGTCAAATGGCTGTGCCTCATCATGAATGAGTTAATGAGTAACTCCTTCATCTGTGTTGCTGGGGATTACTTCATTAGAAATGCACATTTAGATAAAAAGCGGCCTTGTCGAAGTTATCTTGAATAGGGATGTATCAACCAGTTGTTTGGACCATTAATATGAAAGATCTATTACATAATACCATTTTAATATTAAAATGTGAAGTCAAATGCGCAAAGCAGAAAAGTAACAGAAATGGGAACACACAAATTATATATATATGTGTATATATATATATATATATATATATATATATATATATATATATATATATATATATATATATATATATATATATACACAATAGCAGTACCTTAACAGTATATCAGTAAACATAGATCAATGCTGTATAAGGGTACATCATTTTAATTCTAAATTTGAGAAGTCAGTGTAAAATAAATGAATGGCTACAACGTTCACCATGTCAAAATTAGTTCGTGGGTGCGTAATCCAGAATCGCTAAAATAGATAAATTTTCTTGTCATGGTCGCAGCATAACCTTTTTATGAAAACAGGATTCAAACAGATGACAAGAACCATACAAAGTTTTTATCTTAAGATAAAGCTGAAAAATAAGTTTTGGCTTCAATTAAATGTAAGTTCAACAAGCTTTGACCACCTCAATGAAATGTGCAAGTACTGATATTTTGTTCAGCGTTCCCCCATATGCTTACAGGATAACAGGTAGTTATACATTTTGTGTGAATTTGAAGAATGACATTAACATTATGTGATCTCTCGGTGTTATAAAGAGTTACTCTCATTTTTCCCAACTTTAATTATGATCTTTGCAACCTGTTGTAAAATATTTAAGCACTGTTTGGTTGCTATAGTAAACATTCATGTTGTTATAATTCGCCAAAAGAAGCATGTCCACAGTGCCGATGTTTATAATATTATCATGATGGTACAGCAATGTTTGTTATTTCAGTTTATATATAATGCATCTTGTACTAAGGAGAGAGTTCAAACCCACAGAGCCTGGCGAAGTGTAATGTCTAGTGATGTCAGTTCAATTAATTGCCCCGACGGATTTCTTTTTCATTACGGGCAGTTGGACACGCCCACATTTGCTGCACTCTGCCATAGGAAAAGTCAGCCACACAAACCAGAGGGCGCCCGTGTAGGAAACCACAAGCAACAAATCGGTCTTTTATTATGCACGACGGAGGCGTACGGCAACGTTCGTGGGGTTACGTGAAAGAACTTGTAAATCTGCACTGGCATAGCTCATGAATGCGTTACAATTGTACCCATTGAAAAAAAAAAAAGAAAGAAACAGGAATATTTCAAATGGCTTTCTTCTCCCTTTGTTAACATAACGCGAAGTCTATGTTCTTTCAAATCTCAGTTTCAAACCACTGAAAGTCATGAAGGACTAACATTTGTGTTGTAAATCGTCGTAGTCATGCATGTTGGCAAAATGTAAATTTAGAAACACCTGCAGCCCAGTAAAATAATAAAATACTTTCGCAAATCGAATCCTGGTTCTTACTCAATTTTGTTAGCATAAAAGTAAATTGTTTATAAGATATATCACCCGTTTGTTTACTGAGAGGATATGCTCACTTGGCGGTTTTCAAGAAATATGTTTTTCTGAAAATAGAAACACATTCATCCACCTTAACTTTCCTTCCTCAATCTTAGATCACCTGACTTAATAAATCAACGAAAAAGGTTCAAAGTCTAAGCACGTGGTGAGCTGGCTGCTGACAACAAAGCTCGTAGGTCACTAGTGAATTGTCTGCAAATAAGGTATTGTTACGTTCCTAGATCTTGCAGCAAGTTCACGGCCAGTCATTACAAAATTTGATTACGTGTACTCATAGTAAGATATGCAAAACTATTGTTCCATACCTATAAACGGTGACTATTAAAGCCAATTTATGCAAAGCACGTGACGTGCCCCAGCCTATTTTTCAGGCAATATAGGGTGGAAGTGGCAAAATTATAATGTTTTCTGTAGTTTGAATATAACCAAAACAGAAACATATATATGATACTAGCAAATGCGAATATAAGTGCCTGATTTGCTCATTGGCGCCTTCCTTGCCGTTTTCAGGATCCTTCCTAATTCCTTTTCACTTTAGTTGCATGGGACTGGTATTCCTTTATTTCCTTGTTTCCTATTGTTTCTAAAAGGGTACAGGTTCCGTACTCTTATTTCCCTTATTTATTCTTTGCTTCTTTGGTTACATCCACCTAGTATGCCTTTATCGCCTGGTCTTCTATTATCTTAAAATGGTATGGGATCTGGGAAAAATGTAGGACACCTGCCATATCCATGTCTCTGCTATCATTCTTGTGGTCATTTTTCAGCAAACTACAGCATTCTATCATCCACGCCAGTTCTATCTCCTTCTGTATGGCTTTTCTGTCAGCTCATAGCATTTGCATTCCAACCAAGGAGAACAATTCAAATTGAATAAAGAAGGCTTTCTGATCAGATACTCCTCAGCTGACCTTGGCGTTAATTCCAAAATAAGTCCTACCCTCGTCCCGTTGTGCCCAAAACTGCCCATATGTAATTTCAAAGCAGTTGTCAAAATCATTTACTAGACTTTCAAAACAAAAGAAATTCCGCAAAAATTTACTGCAAAGACTCGTTCAAAAAACCTAAATCACCTGGCCAGGACCTGTTGAACAAACTTGGTACGGCTCTAAATTGACTATTGTGTGGATCCGTTGAAGAGAACTGTGTTTAGAACAACGCAAGGTATTGTTAGGCTGGGCAGCAAAGGCTATGCTGTATGTACATTTAATACATGCAGAGGTAATTAACGTTCCCACTAAATTTAAAGAGATCTCAGCATACCGTTTGGGAAATGTTATATGTTATATTTTGCTCAAGGGCACCTGGTATATGCCTCTTCTATTTTAAATCAATTAACGATGTGTCTTACACATAATAAAAAACAATATATTCCCCTCAAACGAAACGAAACCTGAAAATCCCCAACTTTATAAAGACTTATATCTGTGAAACAAACGTAGCAGACGTATGCCCAGGGTACACACACACTAAGGTACTCAAGGGTTAACGCACATTAACCGTAAAAGCATCTGGCCAAAATGCCGTTGCATGGAGTAAAAAATGTGAACTTGATGAGAGATAACGATGGGGTAGGAAATTCACCTGAGCTGATTGAATGAGCTGCATGTTCTTAGTTTTTTTTTTTTTTTTTTTTTTTTGAATAGGCTGAATGGACATCACAGCAAGCTACAGGGCTGCCACGTTTGAATAGGACCCAGCAGTCGATTTTTTTTCCTGGAGAAAGCAAAATGTAAATAATGAAAAGATGGATAGCACGGTGCATGATAAAGCATAAGGTGAGCAAAACACGCAAAGGTCAGGTGAGCGAAAAACGAGACCAGACGGATGACAATGCCAATATTAAGTCTTGAGTGTTTCACACTAAATAAATCTTTCAAAGGCATACATAATCCGATATTCAGAACCAATTAAATAAAACAGAAGCATTGATTTCAAATGGACGAGTTATGTATTCAAGGTAAATGACAACGAAGTACTGGCCTTTAATTTGCATATTTGAATTGAACTTATCTAAATGAATTTCATACAGAAAGAACACACTTGAACCTTTTATTCTGGATGTATAAAAAGTACAAATGTGTTTCAAATAGGGATAATTCCAGTTTTATTTTTTTTTCGATCCTTTAGCTATTAGCAAGGAAGATCTCAGATGAGCGAGGCAGTAAGTCATCAATCAAATAATTTATTGACTTAGCAGCAGTAGTAAAGGCGTTAGGCTATCTCTGAAGAGCCGTTAATTTAAAAAGAGGGGCTGATGTGTAAGGTGGCACAAAGAGTGACTTAGGCAGTAAATTAAACACGTATGTCTATCCTCAAAAATATTCCCGACCAAACATGATCTATTCTGAACCGCAAACCAACAACAAAATTAGGGAGAAGTAATTGTTTGCAAAATGATAAGGTATTCACCCCCCCCCCCCCATCATGCATGAACGTGGTGACAATCTTTCCCTGCAGAGGATTGAATTGGGCACTAAACCACAGCAATTAATTTTCCTGATTTCGTGTTAATTTTTTTTTGTATTATTCTACAACTTCAATCAAAGCAGTTATTGAAAAAAGAAACACTCGAAGGAGATAAAATTATATGTTAAACAATATAAACCAGCCAAAAGTGAAGGGAAACTGTTCACCAAAAGGTCGCTTCTACTACTGCTAGCGCTATTTACACTACTACTTCTACTACAACGACATGCTGCTACTACTACTACTACTACTACTACTACTACTACTACTACTACTACTACTACTACTACTACTACTACTACTACTACTACTACTACTAATACTACTACTACCACAACTACTACTACTACAACTACTACTACTACTAAAAATAAAAATATCTGTAAGCTTCCATGACTTTATTCCTTCATACAGCAATAATTCTTATGTGTCATGGAAAGGAAAAACATTTTTGTCGATAGATAAAACACCATTAATAGAGGTAGGGCTTTATCATAGTATCTCATCTCAAAATGTGTCAGCCTCTGTTCTTGGAATTAGTTGCTGGATTTTCATTGATACACAAACACAAACACACACACACACACACATACACACACACACACACATGCATACATACATACATACATACATACATACATACATATATATATATATATATATATATATATATATACATATACATATACATATACACATATATATATATAAATATGTAATCATATTTTCAAAGATGTATCATTAATTTGCTTGTGAAGAAAAAAAACTTATACACGTTACGTTTCCTGTACAGTATTTAGAGTTGCGTAGCCGATACTGCAGCCGAAAACTGTTATATATATATATATATATATATATATATATATATATATATATATACATATATATATATATATAAATACATACATAAAGTGAAATATATATATATATATATATATACATACACACATATATATATATACATATATATATATATATATATATATATACATATGTATGTATGTGTGTGTATGTGTGTGTGTGTGTGTGTGTGTGTGTGTGTGTGTGTGTGTGTGTGTGTGTGTGTATTTAACTTTGAATTTTAGATGCACATTATGCTTGGTTGATTTGCAGGTGACTTACAGTGCCATACTACATTTTCTTTTAATTTTAAATTATTACCTTAATGAATGACTTATTAGATGACTTGTGGAATTCTATGCTTTCTTGAATATTTAAATTTCCTTTCAAACATAGTTCTGGAAACCATACTTGAAAAGTGACTGCTATGATTACAAATTTTGGCTATTGTAATGCAATTTTTGACTACGGTTTTATGTTTTTAGGCCTGATGTCACTTGTCTATGGCTGATGTTTAACATTTGAACCAGTGTACTTGCAAAGTCTGACAATTTATTGACTTATCACCACCATATTTGCACATTCAAACACTTTTCTTTTTGAAATACTCTTAGTTTATCTCATTTAAAAGACCCTCATGCCTTTAACTACATGTCTAAAACACATCGAATTGTATCGCATATATAGTTAAGTAAGTGCATGTTTGCCACCTGCGTCGGGAAAATTATCTTTTTTCAAGCAATAGAGGGTACGTCCTATAGTGTAAAAGATTGCACGAGAATGTATTTATAGAGAGCACCGCTCAAGAATATCAAGAATGCCTGATGTTCTTGCTTAATCCTCGATAAAGAAAAAAACTTCAAACCCTGTGAATGCCTGCTTGGTATCATTGAACCTTGCCTCTATCTTGTGTGAGAGCGGAAGTTTATTATCCACTGTTCTAATAGTGCGTACTCCTGTCTTCAGTATTCAATTTCCAAACACAACAGGAACTCTGTCTCCACTAGATGGCGATTTGAACCAATTATGTTTTCAGAAAACTTGAACATTGAAGGATGTGTCCTTTATTATCCAATTATGTTGCTCCAATACATTTTACCCTTCACAACATGAATTTGTAACCCATAAATGCAAATTGACAGATTGTCTTATATGGACCATTACTGTATAATTAGGTGTTTGTGAACAAACAAACCGTATGGTCCTAATGGACCATTACTGTATATTTAGGTGTTTGAGAACAAACAGTACAGATGCTCTCGATTCCATGATGATGATATTGGAAGCCCCATACACACCTCGAGCAAATAACCCTAATATGCCATCCCATGCCCAGCAAGTTAAATTTCACAATTAATAAACCGAACGGATTTTTTTTCAGACAGTAAGTGTGCCATTAATCATGAAAAATGTGACTTGCGAGTCTAGCCATGAAAATCGAAACGCCATGTATGCCTTCTATGGAAGAGGTTTTACCACTGCATCATACGAGGCATACACCAAGTTTGAGGGGTTTTGGCCCAGTTACTCAGTTGTCAGTAATTCTGCTTCTGCCGTAAAGCATGGTTGTTGTTCGAGTCACATGTGCCAAAAAAGCTCAACCTGGTTTGTTTTTTATTCCATGGGGTAGTCAGGCCACGCTCTTCTATATATGTCATTTTTTCCCATTTACTCTGTTGGATCTGAAACGCAGTTTCAAAGCGTAATGTATATGGGAAGCCTTTCTGAAGTTTAAATATACGTGAATGCTGATGGACGAAACCATGCTTTTTTGAAAGTGCTCGAAACAAATGTGCTCCAAAACTTCATATTCTGTTCAAATTTTCTTCATCTAGTGGCATGGTAATTTGTGTGGGGTTGGACCAGTTCATGATATTAATTTTGCATCTGCCCCACAGTGTGGCTGTCAATAGCATAATATGTTATTTTTAGCATCTTTGTAATGTAACAAAATGATACCTCAGCTTGGTCTATTATCTGCACTACAATAGACAGATCATTGAAAGTTACAGATTTCTGGACCATTACTATTCCCTGTCGCCATCTAGTGGAAACAGATTGGCTTCTGTTTTGCAAGATCAAATCACTGTAGATAGTAGTGTAGACTACCAAAACAGTGAATTATCAAAATGTGTGGTCACACAGGATAGAGATAACAAAAGGCAGGTTTAAGAATATCTTTTGTGCAATATGAGACGTATAACCTGATGCTTATACAGAAAAGAATCAAAAAGCAGGTGTCAAACCTGCACAGACCATATATTTGCATTGGAAAGCATAGCTCGCGCATCAAAGTTATATGTTGAAAGAATATTGCTTTTAGGCAATTCATCCCCATCTGTACAATGGCAGAACATCATCATTCTGAGAGGAAACCTTGAAAAGCAGTACAGCTGCTATAAGGGTTGTGATGTCTGTGATAGAATCGATGTGATTGGGCTTGTATTCGTTTGTTTATGCTCAGACAGTTTATGGTTAATAATGTTTGCTATCCTATTTACAAAAGGATATGATACACTAAGCAACTAATTTTCAATACACTGGATTATGATAAAATATCAACTTTATTACAAACGATTTTAGATGATAGAACCAGAAAAGGTTCTCTGTAGTGTGGCGTATTTTCTCTGAGTATACACCCCTGACTTAAACACCAGAAACATAATATCACGGCCAATCGTTTCTCAACCAATTAAAAAAAAAGTGGTGTTTATAGTTAGATTTGTTTTTGCATTATCTGTAACAATTAAGCTTCTTAACCATTTGATCGTGACAACAGTGCAAAGGTCAGTCATAATTTGGTAAGTCAAATTGGTATGGTTACTATTGTTATTACTTGACTCATAATACTTTTTATATTATTTACAATTTACTCATAGCAAAAATGTGAAGGTCAAAGTCATTGGTTCTCTGGTAAATAAAATTCATGATGGAAATGTTTCATATTAGTGCCTCTCCAACACGTTGAAAGACGTCTCGGTTGGGAAGTAAATTACTTGGTTTTGTCAATCCGCCTTTCTGAAGATTTGGTCCACGTTGGACTTCTTTCATTGCTTTGGTAAGCCAGAAATACAAATGACAGCTGAACAATTTTGAGATTGATTAATGAATACTTTGTGGCATTGTTTGTACAAGAAAAGTCTACTAGGTCCAGTTACACAGTTAGAAAAATCAAATGTACATTTCAATCTTTTCATCAATAATACTGATAGATTGTAGATATTTGTTCCTTTTGATAACGAGAAGAAGAAAATGTAAACGATTGCCATGTGATATAAAATGCATTGACTTGCAATATATTAATTCATAATTTGGAACTTGTTAATATTTCCATAAAGTAAAACAATATAAGTTCCCATATTTGCAAGAAGGCGTACTTCGTGAAGGTTATCAATCAATTTGCTTTTGTCCTCCAGCTTCTATCAAGCACAGAAAATTACCGGAGAAAACGTATGAACATGTATTTTCCCCAGCTTAGTGAATTGGTGACCAATGGATTCTTTAGGACGTTCGCGTTCTCGAATCGCTTCTAGGCAGAATATAAGTTACAAAGTTAAGGTTGGTTATTTTGATGGATAGCACGGAAGCAAAAAATCGAAAAATATGATATATGATGAATTTGTGCACATTAAGGTGAAATGGCCATGCCCCGGTTGACCGACTATCCCCTTTCTGGCCAAATAAAGCGAAACGTATTCATATAAACATATGCAAAGTATATATTTTTGAAAACGTTTATGACCAGCAGATTGTGAATAAACAAACAGCATGACCACTTTGTGTTAACTGTTGTAAAAACAGCCATTTCGTTTATCTTGAATTTCAATGAAACATCGTTTTTCACATGTGGAAATAATTCTCACTGATTTTTTATCCAAGCTTTTATCTGTTCGCACTGGAATTACTCCCAACATATGTGGCTAAAAATGTGTCCCACAGATTTTTTTAACACGGTGTCTGTCTTGGATTTATGGAGAGCTAAACCCTAGAAACCCATTATGTGTGGTGACAGGACCTTTGAGGCTCCTTAGCTGCAACACAAACACAGTGTTACATTGTGTTTGGAGATCAAAGAAATCATTGTTTATACAACAGTTTACATGAAAGGGTCATAATTGTAGGTTATTTGTAGTCTTCAGGTCATGAACTTTCGAAAAATATACACTTTGCACATGTTTACAGGAATCTTTTGTACTTTATTTGGCCAGAAAGGGGACAGTAGGTTGATTTTACCGGGTATGGCCATTTCACCTCAAAAGTAACAAGTATAATCTTAAGCATTAGTGGAAGAGACCAATATGAGTATTAATGCCCAGTTTTTGGTTATCACTCGGCCCGAAAAGATTCTGTGTGGTTTCACCTTACTGCTTACTTTCGGATTTTGATCAAAATTTGAGAATATTAATTGTCACATAATTGCATTTGAGGCAAACTGTGACCGTGCATTGCAAAACACCGGCAGACTGGGAGGACCAATTGGGTGCATCTAGCAACCAATTCGAGAGTTAAAGTGAAATTGTGCTACCTTTTCGACCGCAATAATTAAAAGAACCGACTTTCAAATCTTGGTATTTCAAGAATATATCCTAAGTTTTTTTAGTTGAGATTTCGTCAAGTGTACACAGAGCCTTTCAGAAAAAGTGTCCAAAATTCGATTCCTTTTTTGATGGCGGACCCCCCCCCCCCCCCCCGTCTAAAACCTTAATGTTTTCCCATGAACTCGAAACTAACCGATGACTTAATGTTAACAGAAGTTGCATTTGCATTACAATAGTAGATGGTGTTGTTATTGCCAATCTCATACACGTGATACCTGTACCATGTAGTGGCTGTTATGGTGCTTGAAATAAAAAAAATATTGATGCCCTACAATGGAATATTTTTCAAATGGTAGTACATAGAACATGGCATATATTCATATTAGTTTTTTTTTCCAAAATCTGTCTATTTGTTTTTTCCTTGACTCTTGCCTAGTTATACCAGTTTTTTTCTATTTTCTGTTTCCGACAAGCAAGCAAGCTTCCGTATTTTCCACAGGGTTGTGGTGTTGTCCCTTCTTCCATTGCGACCTTTTGGACCGCGTCAACAGCTTTCCTTGGTAAGCCATGACGGAAGCTGTTGACTTGCCCATTTTTATGTGTACCCATATGCATGCTGGATGCTGGTACTTGACCCAACAGTCTTTATACGACGAACATGAACCTAGAATTTATGGCAGTCAAGGCAGTTAGACTTGAGTTGCAGTTGCCAACTTTAAGAGTGTAAAAAATGCGTTTATCAGGAAACCTTAATTTGCAAGTCCATAGCAACTCCAATACTGCCAATGAGAGACTCATACAGTACAACAAATAGCTCAATCTTGGCTTGTGCTTACATATCTTTATTTCTGCCCTAGACATTACAACAGGTCCATGACAACATGTTTGCTTTGATTTCATATCACTACAATATCATTCAAGTAAATGGTGATTATAAGTACAGACATGTAAACTATACAGAAGAAAATGACTAACTGTTGAAAGCTAGGCCCAAACACACCTTCACATGTAATGACTGATTCATTGTGTAATCATGTTTTAAAAATCAAAAATGTAAAACAAGCCTAACTTTCACAATTATAAAGTTTCTCAATTATACGTATATGCGTGAATGCTCGCAAGTGTCAATAATGATATTAGAAACTGATGAACCTGCATCCTGATAATTCTTTATACATCTTTTTGACTCTAGCACTTATATAAGCAACTACAAATGCACGCACAGGTTCAGTCCTAGACCTGTGACATAGGCCTACCCTGTAAAGAGACAATATTTAGCAACAGGTTGGTTGTGGAATGCACGAAAGCTGTCTTATTATCTTTCTTTCGGTCTGCATGATTTGCTGATGACAACCACACGCTTGTCATGCGAAAATCACCGAAAATATTGAAAAAAATAATAATAATAAAACAAAATATTGAAAAAATACAGCTTAGAACATGATTCTAATGTCCCTGCATATGTGAAAAAGCAATGTAAATTAAAAGTCTATAAATCTAGTTAGCCTGTTGTGATGAAATATAAATTTTCTGCTTAAAAACGAGCTGGTTGTCATTGTGTCATTTGCCCCTTAAAAGAAGTGATCAGAGAAATTTATGTTCCATAAATTTCAGCTCAACCTAGATATTATAACCAAGATAAAGAAAACTTAAGCTAAACATCTTGCATGTCTTGGTCTTCCCTCTTGATTTATTGGATCTATAATTTACAGATTTAATTGAAGGTGCATCTGAAAAGGCAAACAAAACAAACAAACAAACAAAAAAAAAAAAAAACAAAAACAAAAACCCCATTGTGTGCTGACTTTTCCTATTAACAGATGGACTACACATGTACAGATAACTTTCTTCTGTAAGAGATGTTTTAATCACTTTATTGTGTTAAAATTACCATTTGACTTATTCTGATGTTCAGTTTACAATGGTATTTTACACGGAGATCATACATACATATGTGACATATATTCCCCAACATGCAACCAAATATTCTATGAATGCCTCAAAAAGGCCCGTGATGAATGCACATGTAAAACTGAAACATTTAAAGCTCTACATTGTTTGTTCTACTGACACATTATTTTGTTGATATGCTACTTGCAACATCTTTACAATTCAGTGCAATGTCTTCATTTGAAAACAATACTGAATGAACAAATAGCAAAGGATATTTTCTACTAATGTTGAACTTTGCCTTTTATCACACTTATTGTTTTATTCCTGATATGTGGACCAGACCGTCCTCCAGTTGCTGTTGCTTGATAGTCGCTGGAGGCACCAGCTTTGCCGATGCAAGGAGGGAGAATGTTCAAGTTTTGGCGTTGCCTGTCCGCGTGAGGCATTATCTTCAGCCACTGGAATGGTCTGCTTTGGGGTCCCTCAACAATGCCTATAACACAACATTTGTTCAACACAAAATATAAACATTAGAGCCTTCATTCACTTTATCATTTCAATAGTGATAAATTAATTTGAAAATCAAATAATAAGTAGGAAGTACATTAATGCAATTTAACAAGAAGAAAGGATAAATACAATATTCAAAAACATTTATACTGTATAGAAGTCGTGAACTTTTTCTGGAGGAAAATGTTGGCCGAAGTCGATAAAAAAAAACTATTTCGATGTGGTATTAATAAACATGAAAACGGTAACAACAAACAAACTTTCCAAGGGTGGCCTAATGAAAACAAAAAAATAGAAACTCATCAAATACAGACGTCCCTCGCCCCCCCCCCCCTAAAAAAATAAACTACACAACAAAGTGCAATGTACATTGCTCTGTCATTTAAAAAGTGAATAGTTCATGTACCAAGCCAGTGTTCATGACTCTCTACAATAAATTTGGAATCAACAAGCATTTTACGGCTAATTAGTTAAGCCTCTTTTTCTGATTATATCTTATGATCACTTAAGTATCATACAATATGTTGACGTCCTTACAAGCGTATTTCTTATGACAGTCAGTCAAATTATATTCCCTCCTTCAGCGGTTGATTTGGTCACATATCTGTCCTGTAAAGAGAAAGAAAGACTACACATTAAGGTCACACAATCCAGTTCTGTGGTGCCTAATATATAGTTTCTCTTCGAGTATCCAGTTGCTTGCTATTTAATTTAATAAGTACAATTGGTAAATGATTGTATGAGAGACACAGAGCGAAGAAAAATGTTCTCTAATAATAGCTTTGAGCATTATTGGTGCAAGGCTGTTCTTATTTTTCGCTAACTTGACATCTTTCCATATGAACATACAATTCAATACATTATGCGGCACGTATTTCTTTTCTTCCAATATATCTGAAGTAAGGTAGACATGCATTGTCCTACTTGTACCCTTCTTACTTTATTGTGATTATATCATGTGACAACCAGTGACTGAATATCGTGTTTATTTATCTTCAAATGCCTGCATCAGTCTGAGCTATCAGCTTTAGGGTGCATATACAAAAGGATATTATCTATTAGCTGCCAGAAATAATGGCTAAAGTAGTGCACCAGCAGGTACGTCCTCAGCATGATTTGTTGATTTGTCAATTGTATCATTTTGCACTGCAGAGGATCTGACAATATCCAAAACTGTGTTGAAGGAGCTCCCTTCTTTCGAAGCAATGTAACTAATTAGTTATGTCTTAAAAGCTTTGGCCATATTTAGCATCTAAATTGTTCTTACCCATACTGTCATCCAAATCAGTTAGAAGAAAGTTTGAATTGTACACTATTTGCTGAAATTTTAACATAAGATGTTCCATTTACTTCACTTGACTACGCATATTTATACTGATTGCCCCTCCCCCCATCGTCTCTGGTAACCTTTTTGTTTAATCTCTATCAATATATTGAAAACTGGTCTTACCATTGGGTCATGCACTAGCTGTTTTTACTACATTGTGCACCAGAAATTGTGAGTAACACTCCATAGAGGACCATTAGAGGTTAGTAAACGAATCTGAATTCAACTTAGTGATATTGAATAGAGCTATTATATGTACTTGCAATAGCATTAGGTACTTTTTGGTAATGATTGTCATCATGTCAATTACTAAGTAAAATACCAATTTTGAGGCAAACTTTACCAAGGAACCCTGATTTCAATGCGTATATGTGCCTTTTCACAGACATTGCCATGCATTTATGTACTTTTTGGCAGAGATTGTCAACTACTTCAGATATTGGGACTCATCTTTTCCCAATTTTCTTTATGAAATAACGTTCCTCAAAGTGTCTGAAATATGAGGCCTCTCGCGACCCTGGTTGATAGAATCTTCGATAGTAGTAAAATAGAATTATCAGTTTCCCAGTGTGTACTTGGAAGATGGACACCAATCAAAGGTGACGCGGTATGGCAGAATGACATAATAGTCATCGGTTAGAGTACCAGGGATAATACCAATACCCAGGCCTTGAGTTCATAATTAATGTTCCAGATTCATAAATATCACAAAAACGATGTAGGCCTACTTTTACTTTTTGCTGTAAACTCAGCTGACTGAAAGGTAAGGAGAACTAAAGAGTGATAGGCCTACCAGGTCGTTTTCTATCTTTGGCAAAAGTAAATAAAACTCGGGGTTTTGAGTGGTTAAGCCTATACATTTTGTCAACACTGTAGTCTGTAGTTAATGAAAAATGTTTCAAAGGTTGAGAGGACCGGTTTAAAACCACCAGTTGCCTTATATGGGTGACTGCCTGTCTCAAGTCAGGAGTGAAATTTGTTTCATCACATTGGTATTGGAAGATGAATGTTCATGCTTTGGAAACTCTGGAATCGCTTTGCTGTCATTGGTGGGTTTGGGATTTATGAATATGGTTCATGTTTTTCTGTACTATTTGACCTGTTTTCCAAGGTCGTAGAGCTATTATTCTGCATTTAATGTTCATATAAACTTAATGCTTAAATGTTAACTCCTATATTACACAAGATAATACTCCTGTATGAGGTATAAGTGTCTGCATACCAAGCGAGCACTGCACAAGAATGTCACAGTTCTTTTGTTAAAGCTGTTCTTTTGTAACGGTGTGATTTAATGTTGTTAACGTGTGTAGATTATATTTCATATTCCAGATATGTGGATATACTTCAGTACTACTGAGATGTGGATGGTACATTTTTATGCTGGGGAAGTGTTTATGTATACATATGTTTTAATACCAGTAATGTATGGGCCGCACGTTTAGAGGCTCTCTATATGTTGATGATACGTTTTTATGATGGGGATTGGCGTATGATTATAATGTAATAAGGGTGAAGTGTTGATATGTTTTAATGCTGGGTGTGTTTGGATAATATGTTTTGATACTAGTAATGTGTGATCGGGACGCTGGTGTTGCTTACATACATTGACTGTGGGGCATAATTCATAATGCAGGATTTTTTGCATTATATGTGTAAACAGCGTCTTCTTGGGTTGTTTTTGAAAATACATTAAAGTTTTTGTATGTGGTCGTTATTTGTGTTCTGAGTAGATTTAGGAAGGCATATACCGCAGCTGCTGACAGCAGCGGGGGGCGGGGGGGGGGGGCATGGAATGAAACCAAATAAATTTTAATGTAGTGTGTTTTATCCTATTTGTTTCTTCCGTTTCAGTGCTGAAAGGGACTAATAACCGGAAACAGACCTATGTCATAAAAGTTAATTTCTTCATGATGATTGAAACGTTTGAATTAGTGACAAATTATACCCCCTGTGTGTGGACGTATATATTTTGTATGACTACACGCTTACCTTACCACGCTATGATGGACATATGCACGTGTGTATGATTACTTGTGTCAATCATTCATTACAGGTGAATTCCAGACAAGTTAGTGTCACCCTGTAGGCTTTACCATTGAGTAGACGCCTTTTCGCGAGTTTATCATGCATACACCTCTATAAACGTCCGTCTAATAAAGCTAATATCTATTGTTGCTTCCAAGAAGGAAGCATACCTGTTTAATGAGCAGCAATGACATCTCTCAGGTTATTACAGTTTCGTAACATCCATCTTATACGTCTCTTTCCCAACACATCGGAATCTTCTGTTATTTTTAATTATGCACTGGTGCCCTGCGTGTATTCTAAACTGTCTTTCACCATGAAGTTCATGACTGACTGACCCAGCAGACAGGTAAAAAAGTCTGACGATTTCCCTTCTATTGTCTGCTTTCGAAGGGAATTTATTCTGGAAATAGCAATCCTAAAATGCAGCATTAGACAAGGCGTTTAACATGTTTTTATCCGGAAGAGCCTTATTGATCAGCATAACTCTCTAATTTTAATTCATCGGACAACACTGAAGAAAGGCAATGCTGTTATATCAACTCACTTATACGTAATGGGAATAGAGCAGCAGTATTAAGCAATGAATTACAGAAAGACACAATCGTTTGCTAATGATACATGGCAAATAATCTGTACTGAATCCTATGGTCTGTGGCTAATATCTAACTGTGTGCTCCAAGTTCATTAAGAAAGTATTTGAAAATAACCGCACATTCTTTTATTGATTTACAGTATACCAGCACGAGGGGCATGTCATTTGTTTCACTTCTCAGTTTTTCCGCTATGTTGAAAAAAAAAAAGTTCGATCATTGTTTACTTTTATTATGACAAGTTTGATGTTGTCCCAGTGTAGTGGCATTAAAATCATGGCTGCACTTCTCATACACAAATACTTCTTGATTCTGCAATTGTTTGACGACTGGGTGCTGCTGATACTGCCAGAACAGTTGTACATGGTGGCACAAATGATTGCAGTTCTTATACTCTACCAAAGGATGACCTGGCCGCTCCTCCACCATCTTTGTTTTGCAAACCCATTCATCTAAAGTATGACTGATGAATAAAGACACATTTAAAAGAATGAAACGTGTGTCAATTGCAGCTGAATATTTTATGAGTATCTATAGGGTTCATCATGCAGCATTCATCATGAGTAATGTATTACTTATACATGAAAAATATGATTGTTTGAAGTGTACATGTATGCACTGAGTGAGTTTATGAAGTTTGATTTTAAAGCAGAAGCATATTTATATTTTGATTATATGCTATAATGTATAGCTTAAAGTATATTCAAGTGTAATAGTTAATATCTAGTTTTAGTCAATGTGGTTTCATCATAAACCAAGTATATTATAATGGACAAAAAGTTATTCACGTGGCAAACATATGTCAGGTGTAAGTGAACATTTTGAGTCACATCTATGCAGTCTCACATTAAAGTAACGTTACATTATTGTGGACACGTGATTTTCAAAAGGCATCGTTAAATTACTATGGAGGGGTACATAAAGATGGTAATTTTCTTGATGCATAGGTCAAGTGTAATTGTAGATGTTTTGTGTCGATCTATGCAATTTCATCATCAAATCAATATCACTACAATACTTGTTTCTATTATTCTCATTATGGGTTGCGGAACTGTTGCACCATAACATAATAAAAATTTGAAAGGTAACTTGAGAGTATTTCGTTAAGGCGTGAACTTGCAGATATGCCAGTTCTCGAAAGATTCAAGTTGTGAGGAAAATGAACTTATTTATTAATTTTTCATCTGGTAGACGGTGTGAAAACTGGACTACTGTGATTAAACGCTTTGTTTGCCGTGAAATTACGTCTGATGTATAACGATGACCCTTCTTTTTGTTGCACTTACCCCACTTCATAACCGCCCCATCTTACCCCTGGATTTCTATTTCATCATCATTACCAAAGTACTTACAAATATATTGTTTAGTTCATTTAATAAAGCAATGACAGCAAATGTTCACAAAATATCTTTCACGAAAATGCAATGTTTACCTTTGGTTCCACCTTCTTTTTGTACTGACCATGGTGAATAATAGATGACGCGGTAATTCAAGTACATGTGTACTCCCTATTCGCACTTGCCGCCAATGCTGCGAGAACCAAATGTAGCCAAGTTACAAACCTTATCATGAAATTACACAACAATTATTATACTAATGATCCTAAGACACACATGTAATGACAAGCTGGGACAAGTGCACGTCATGATGCCTACCTTCTGAATATTAGCATAACTCAACAAAGGATGACAACGGCCATACAACTTTAAAAATAACAATATATTTACAATGAAAAATCAGTACAAAGTAAGTAAATGATATTATGCACTTAGCCAGGTTGGTATTCAACAGTCGAACAGTCTGCAGGTAAATCCTAATCCCTGATCAGAGTTTATTCACAGGCACTGCCCCGCAGTTCAAAGCCCTATGGCAAGTGTCAAATAGTCTGGTACAAATACCACAGAGGTACGGTTAAGTTCCAGTGTGGTATTCAAAGGCGCGGTGCTGATCGGAATCCCACATAGATGCAGTTTTGTTCCAATGTGGTACAATTAATACCAGCTATGCCAGTCCACTCAAAGACACTGTCCACCCTCCACAGGTAAAATGTAAAAATGAGTATCCACTCGGCAGCAACAATGGCTCAAAGTCCAACTGGCTTGAGGTCACACAGCTCCGGTGATATCTCAGAATTCTCTTCTCTTTCAGATATAAAGGACCTGCTTTACATTCCTGAGCTGAGAAATCTCACCAGTATTTAGGAGTTTTCCAATTATTCACGCATATGCGAATTCATTGAAACTTGTGTGGATTTTTCCATATGAATTTCGGTTACTATTCTTGTTTATTCTACTTGTTCACAAAATAACGAGAGTCAAACAAACAAAGCAGGCCAACTCAGTGACTCTGCACACACTTAATGAGTATAGTGCCTCCCCCGTTCAAAATAAGCATAACATCCATAACAGTGACTTCATAGACACACTTAATGAATAGTCCTCCAGATGACCGCAACGTCTTAACCAGTGTCAAGACACTGTGTCAGTGAGTGGTACTAGGCCTAGAACTTGAAGTAAGCTTACCCATGCCATTGCATCCAATTCCTCTGGCTCTACGCTCAAAATGAGTTCGCCAGGTATTGTCATAATTGTTGTATAGGCCTTGCACTCACGAAACCTGTCCCGCAAATATAATCCGAACAGAACACTACCTATTTCAAAAATCACCTAGCACACTGCAACTTTTCCTGCTTGCCACCGTCGTTCACCATACAGAGGTACAATCTTCCCACCTACACCCCCCCCCCCCCGGCCCCGCTCATTTCCAAAACGGTGAATTATGCAGTAGAGGGAGTACGCAAGCAATAAACCCTAGTATGAACAGAAGCGATGATAACGGGTGAAAAAAGGCCGGTTAAACCGTTTTGGTGTCAAATTTCGGGGATTTTCCATTTGAAACCATATCATGATAGAAATTAAGCATGGCGTGGCGTTGATTATTGCCAACATATCACTCAGGAGTCGGGGAGACTCGCCTATGGGTTCGCAATCTGACTTCTATCTGGCCGGCTTCTTCGTGACACATCAGCAACAATTAATGTCACGCCATACTTAATTCCCTAATAAGATACTGATATCTACAATGCAGTGAGCTTGTCCTTATCATATATATATATATATATATATATATATATATATATATATATATATATATATATATATATATATATATATATATATATATATATATATATATATTCACCACAATTTGATTTGCTTTCACTTGAGGCAAGGGAAAATTGTTGCTTCGCTTTTCATAGAATAATACATTGTTTTGCATGTTGGTGGTTTTATATTGTGAATACCTCTGAACAAAATCAGTATATTCTCAGTTTTACTTGAGAGTTTCAAAATTACTTATTCAAGATAACTGGGAAAAATCTATCACTGTACATACAACATACTGTGACAACACTGCCACTGAAGTATCCAAAAAGAGAGAAACAAATGTAAATGCATACGGCTCTTGATAATGTGAAACAAATGGATATACCTAGTGTCATTTTTAGGCAGGACACGGATCCGGCTACACATATAAACTCACGGATTTCCCATGCGAAGCGATCAATGTATCGACATTGTGGAGTTGGGGTCCGATATCCTGGCCTTGCTTCATATATCAAAGCTTATGACTGGAAATCCGTTTGTGTCCCTGCGTTGACATATGGCTTAGATTGTTTTTGTCTGACTTGTAACATCTTTAAGACAACTTGAATCAACCCAAGGAGGTGTCATCAAAGGTTTAATGGGTCTGAGAAAGCGACGTTATCATTCTGCTGTTTTGTATGCATTCAATATGTTAATAACGTTATTAGACGATACACTATTTCGCTGGGGAAAAAGTCCTGGCTGCTAAATCTCCAGTGATTGCTGTTGTTATCCTACTGCTTTCTGAAGCGATTATTGCGCGGGTCGGAGCTGGGACCACCCATGCAGACAAAATATTACAGTTCGGGGTTCTCCCTTTTTGCCTTTACCCTTCTGATTTCCAAGTGCGTACCTTTGTCAAGTCTCACCCCACAAAGCAAAATATTGGTGTTGTTGACTCCCTGAAATATGTTCTCAGCAGAAATCGTTATTAAGTCAATGTGCTTTCTGTGTTTGGTTTACTGAGTTTAATCTGTTTGGTAGGAGCTCCGAGTGCTGGCGCGGGTCTCGCCGGGGTTCGGTTGTTCCTCTGGTGACTCCGACTCCCGGCGGTGCCTGCTACATCACAAGGGCACTTGATCGTCCCTTAGTTCTGACGTGTGGCTTCGCTAGTGCGGGACACTTTGGTACTGACCGGCTCCTGACCAGAGGCGACACCAAACTTTACATGGTTCATAAGCTTTGTCGTATTTTGATAATTTTGGTGCGTGTGTATTATATGATTGATCTTGATGTGTATTGTGAATTGCATTTTGATGTACGTAAATGTATATGTTTTCGTCGTCTAACGAGGGTTTTAATAAAGCATTATTATATAACCTTGTCTACAACGTTAAAAATACCCCAGAAGGCTACGCGCATTTATGACTTCCGCTTTACAGAGCAGCCAATTAGGCTGGCCTAATTCACGATGTACTAGCGCAAAGATCTGAACGTTGACATAAATCCGCCGTAAATAGAAATCTATACTGCTAAGCTAGCCATGTTCTCTGGGTAAATTTTGGGTCAATATGGCATTTTGTTATGGATGCAGGGGGATGCGGGAGGTGACCCCCGCATCCATACTGAATTCACCCTGGCTGTCTTTTCCTCACAGGTGCAACAAATTTCACATTTCGCTCAAATTCTTCCTACTGTAATATGTGTGGACATGATACATACATCTTCGGACGTCCGCTGGTCCCCTGCATCTAACTACCTTCATCAATCCACTTTACTGTGAATCATGGTGTATTTATTTCGATTTTTGTGCATGTCACATTTTATATCCTAATTGTCAACTGCCTTTACTATCGCCAACATCGTATCAGTATCCTGATAATTTGGATACATTTACGACTAAAAGCAAATAAATAACGGAAATCAACATTTATTTTCAAACGTGCAACAAAGAGACTGACGCAAGTGCATGTACGATTTTTCCGCCTGAAGTTGAAACCCCAATCATGGGTCGACAGTAACGATCATCAACCTAGGCCTATAGCAGGCACAAATGTCAGCAGTTCCTGCTTGTGTTACATAACGGTATCACTCGTCATTTTCTGTAAAATGTTCAACACATGTTCTTTCATGTTCACGTTTGAATTTCAACATCCCAGCTGGTTTATTTTCAGTTTATATTCATTGTAATTTCTTGATGTCATTGAATCTCGGAACGTATAATTTTGAAATGTAAAATTAAGGAATGCGCATGTGCAGAACTACGTCATTATCAGGGATTGGCTTATTCCTGAGGCCCTACCAAGGTTAAGGACTGCGTGCAGACGTTCTTGCATCGTGAAAGCGACTTCAGTAATTGTATATTCTAACAGATAGTCTTACTTCCGTTTGTATTAACATTTACAACCCAGTTAGCTCCTGCATCCGATTCCATTCTGTGTCAGACGCGGCACTAGGCCCAGCTACGTCACAATCTGACTACAGTATTTGAACCGTATTTAAGGAAATGAAAAACGACAGTGGGCAAACTTGCACAGAACCTGCTAAGGTACGGAAAGAGGAGAGCAGGAAAAAGTGACATCATTACCCATAAATATTCACATTGAGACCGCCTATTGTCACTGCTGGTGTTAAACAATTGGTTCCCGAGGGCCTACGTATTTCGAGTACGGTATATAATCCGGCTGACCCTTGAGATGAGACCTTTCACTCCAAATCGCACTATGAGACAAGTACCACCAGGACAGATAACAATTTATTTTTTTTAGCCGTGACACATTACCAACCGATGCAATGTGAAGTCCATAAATGTAATAGTGAAAAAAACAAGAGGGCTGTGTGAACAGCCCATGCTCAGCTAATCTTGACATTCATCACACTTGCAGCTCTGTGAACTTAGAAAAGGATCGAGGTCACCGCTGTTCTGAGTAAGTCTGTCCCTTATACAAGAACACTAATATGTGCAACATCAAGGTTCAAGTAGTTCTCAAGTTATAATGAAGAGTAAAATTCATGTATGTTGCACTGTGACCCGAGAAACGAGGTCAAGGTCATTCATGTACTGTCTAAGCATAACCTTCATACAGACACATTAACATGTGCAACATCATGGTAGTACAGGTACTAACACAAAACAGATCTCTTGTTATCAAGTAAACAGTAAATTTCGTGTCAGTTGTACTGTGAATTATCATTAGAATACCCATTAACTTACTTAGTAATAAATAGCAAAGCTGCATTGACCGATAAGTACCCGAATTGAAAATCCTTAAAAATCGGGAATACAAAGCAGTGCCACCTAGTAAACAACTTTGTTTGACCCCTCCACAAGAACATATCCATCACATTTCAGCTTAATCTGAGTGACGGTTCTGAGAACAAGTGAAAAATAGCAGAACCATACAAAAAATTCATTAAAAAAAAAAAAAAAAAAAAATAGAAAAAATTGCAGCGCCACTTGGTGACCAAATTGGGAACGAGGTGTCTATGTACGATATGAAAGCAATTGGAATAGCGGTTTCAGGGAGGAGTTTTTAAGGTTGCCCCCCTCCCCCCCCCCAAAGGAACAAAAACTAAAGAAAAATGATAAAAAAGAAAATAAATAAAAAAAATCAATAGAGCGTGACTATTTGAACAGATTTGGTAGAGATCTACCCAAGGCACATCCCCACCAAGTTTGAAGTAAATCTCCTAAAATCATGCAAGTAAGACCCATTTTAAGAAATTCACATGTTAAACTTTCCTAGTAAAACTTAAGCAGAGATTTTTGGAAAGACAAATCATAAAAAAAATCCAAAATTCATTGGAACATGACCATTGGAACAAACCTGGTAGACACCCACCCAAGCTACATCCACACCAAGTCTGAAGTAAATCTGGATGACGGCTTTTGAGAAGAAGTCGAAAATGTAAAAGAGCATTAGAATGCCCATTGACTTATATGGTAATCAGTGGGAAAGGTGAATTAACCGAAAAGTAGCCTAAATGAAAAAAAAAAAAAAATCGTTAAACATCAGGAATCCCCAGCATTCCCAAATAGTGAACGACATTGTCTGACTCTTCCACAAAGAACATGTCCACCACGTTTAAGCTGAATCTGAGCGACGGTTCTGGCCAAGAAGTGGAGAAAAGCTATAACACACACACACACACACACACACACACACACACACACACACACACACAAACAAATTTTAAAAATAATAATAATAAAAAAAAAATAGAAAAAATGCAGGGCCACCTGGTGAACAAATAAAGAACAAGGAGTCCCAAGGTGTCTTCCTGTGTGATACCAAAGCAATTGGGTAAGCAGATGCGGACAAGATTTTTTAAGATTTGCCAAAAAGAAAAAAAAAAAAAAAATCATTTAGAATAAAAAAATTCACTGAAGCATGACCATTTGAACAAACCTGGTAGAAACCCACGCAAGGTACATTGCCACCAAGTTTTAAGATAATCTGGATGACGGTTTTGTAGAAGAAGTCGAAAATGTGAATTAGAGTTAGAATGCTCATTGACCTCCATAGTAATCAATAGGAAAACTGCATTGACCGATAAGTACCCGTATTGAAAAAATCGTTAAAAATCAGGAATCCACAGGATTCCCACATAATGAATAAGTGTATTTGACCCTTCAACAAGGAACATATCCACCATGTTTCAGCTTAATCTGAACGGCGGTTCTGGCCAAGGAGTCGAAAATAACTATAACACAAGCTCGCCTAATTGTGCTTGATATCTGTTTAAGAAATATTACATTTTCGTTGCATTCTCTTGACTTAAGTACAAATAATGACTTTCATTCTTTTCTGACTTGCCCTATAATTTAGCTGTTAATATCCTAAGATTATTAGAAAGTTTGGCTACAATAATTTACAGTTTTTAGACTTGTCGGTTTTGCTACTTAACTTTATCTTTTGGCATCTTTCTGTTTTAATGTTCACCTTTCAGACATTTTAGGATTGCTTGTTTTCTGTTAGGTCAAACCCCCAGGGGCTATAGGTAGCAAGCAGCTACTGACGACAGTTACAAGCTTGCCTAATTGTATGCAAAATCCTGTTGAGAAAAATTGTTTTGATAACATGTTTTTTGACATAAATACTAATGACTTTCATTCTTTTCTGACATGCCTAAATGCACATTTACTCAAAATTGACAGTATTTTCTTAAATGTCACAAACCTGACACATTAAGTTGATACATTGACTCAGAGTTGGCAGTTAAATAGAGCTTAATTGTTTGGGGGGTAGGTGTCATCACAGAGTTTGTTTTACATTTCTGGTGCAGGATGTCCATTGTTACAGTCCTTGTTGGGATTTCCCTTGGTTTGTACAGGTGGTCTAGTTGCAACTGTTTATTTTACTATCACTGGGACTGAATATAAGGCCCCAGCTTGTTTCCACTTCAGTTATACACTGGCGGGTGGTTTAACTAGGATAAACTGTCCAGCCAGAAAGGGTACATATTGGTTCAGGGGTAAGTCAAATTGTTCTTATCTGAACCTGTACTATACAAATTTAGTAATTATGGTTTGTTTGACAGGGGTTCTTCTTTCATAACGAAGCTCTGCATTTATAAGCAAAACTTCACGTATTTAGCTAATTCATCATTTGCCACGTTCTTATTTATTCTTTATTATGTGGGTTGTCTTTGCTGAATATTTAGCTTAGACAAGGAGCCGCTACTCAGAGAGACATGTACGGGTAAAAGGCTCCGAAACATGTTGAGTAGTTACCCGCTGAAGACCCTTTAATTTATTTGGGCTGATACAGCCTATGTCAAAATTTTACAGAGGAACGTGGGCAATATAGACAATAGTAATTCCATATGTATACAGGTTAGACAGGGACAGGTTAGCTTATGGAGAGTAAAGAGTTCGAACTGCGGAATAGGATATTGACTACTAGGAAGTGGTTCTGGGCAAAAAGACACAAATACAACACAAAAAGCCATTAAAAAATAGATCAAAGAAAACACAGCACCATCTGGTGAACAAATTAAGAACAAGGAGTCCCTAGGTGTCTTCCTGTGTGATATCAAACCAATTTGGTTACCGGTTTCGGAGTAGAAAATTTAAGATCTGTCAAAAAAAAAAAAAACAAACAAACAAAAACAAAAAACAAAAAAAAAAAAAAACAAAAAACAAAAAAAAAAAACAAAGAAAAATCATTAAAACTCACAAAATCACTGGAGCATGAGCACTTGAACAAACCCGGTAGAAACCTATTCAAGGTATATTGCCACCAAGTTTGAAGTTAATCTAGATGACGGTTTTGGAGAAGAAGTCGAAAATTTGAATTGGCATCAGAATCCTCATTGACTTCCATAGTAATCAATAGGAAAGCTGCATTGCCCGACAAGTACCCAAATTGAAAAAAAAAAAATCGTTAAAATCAGGAATCTACAGCATTCCCACATAGTGAACAACTTTGATTGACCTTTCCACAAGGAGCATTTCAACCATGTTTTAGCTTAATCTGAGTGACAGTTCTGGAGAAGAAGTCCAAAATAGCTATAACAACCAAAAATTCATAAAAATTTAGAACAAATGCAGCGCCACCTGGTGAACAAGTTAACAACTAGGAGTCCCAGGGAGTGTTCCTGTGTGATGTCAAAGCATTTGGGTAAGTGGTTTCAGGAAAGAAGATTTTTTTAAGATTTGTCCCAAAAAGAACCAAAAAAAAAATTAAAAATCCGAAAATCACTGGACCGTTACTATTTGAACAAACTTGGTAGATACGCACCCAAGGCATATCCCTACCAAGTTTGAAGTGGATCTGGCCAACGGTTTTTTGAGTTGTCAAAAATTTGTGAATAGTGGACAGACAGACGACAACGACGACGGACGGACGCACGACGGACGACAGACCCTCACAAAAGCTCAGCTGACTGACTAGTCAGCTGAATTAAAAACACACAAACAAAAACAAAACATGGACTTGTATAACACGAGCGTCACTGTTGTGAATCTGTGCACGCACTCACGGATATATGTGCGATGGGTCAGAACCAATGGCCAGTGAATATGGGTATTTTATTCTTGTGATATGAATTTTTATTTCAAGTGACTCGTAATTCTGATCAAAACCATTTATTGTGAAATGTGCGGCAGGCAAAATCATTTTGAGTGAAATTGGACAAGATTTCCCTACCAATGCAAGAAATGGGGGAAGGGGGATAAAAAAAGATAGTTTTTCAGATAGTTCTCTTTGGGAAGACTTTATTCATCCTTGACTTTGAATCCTTGTCCTGTTTATCTCAGTAAAAAAAAAAAAAAAAAAACAGAAAAACAAAACAAAACAAAAAAAGAAAAAAAAAGAAAAAAAAAAAAAACAAAAACAAAAACAGTGAGGTGGGTGTCCTTCCCATGCTCGTTATATTTTATTATTAATAATGTTATCAAGACATGAAAATTACTCCTGTCATGATTATAGACTTTGGCTGTATGATGGCCAATAATTTTTTTCTCTGCCAAAAGTGAAAGGAGTTGTAGGTTAAACAGCAAATGTCAGGTAACTGACCACCAGTGTCAGTGACTATGTTCTTAACCTGTGAATTGTACTTCTTCCCTACAACATTACCTCCTCACTTTTCTAACAGTATAGCATGAACATGCTTTTTTTTCGCACTGCCGTCGCAGAGGATAAGCGAGTCCCTCACAACAATCTTAGTCCTTTTAATATGCGTTGGACAGTACTGTTCCCTGACTAAGAGTTCACAGGGAACTGCTTTGTCTCAGGCTGGGCTCCAGACTGCAATGTAGTCTGTCTTCTGTTTTTTGTTTTTGTTTTTGTTTTTGTTTTCACTCGTGTATTTCTTTAATAGAAATGCCATGGTATTAACATATTACTTCTGACTCTTGGTACAGCTTGTAGGCCTTGTCTGTGACGTGACAGCTGGCACAAAAGTGTTATACTGTCCTTTTTGTCCCACTCAGAACGCCAGGGTTCCCCAGGGTTCCCTTATTGCATTTTCGACTGTAATATATGGTTTGCAGGATAAAACTTTCGCTCGGGAGAGAACTAAGAACTACCACCAGTCATTTGCTTATGAGCAACAATACTTATGTATTTGCAGCAGTACCCTTTGCCTGGTGAGGAACTTTTGCTTCCATATGTATGAACCTATCAACCTTATGGCTGTAATCCGGCTCTATTTCAATGGGCCAGGCTGCATGAAAGTCCAGTGCTGCACTTAAATCGCAAATTGAAGCCGAATACATCAGCTGCTATAAGTGTTGTAGCTTGCATTTCGATAAAAGTGCCCTGTATGGTGGCCTAGAAGCAGAGCTCTCTGTCCACAGACTGCACAAAACCTGCCACAAATAGAAGAATACTTAGGTACTGGTATCTCAGGCCCATGGAGGCATGTTGCAAACTAGGCTTAGCATGGGGGCTAATTTCCATCTTAATCACTTTGTCCCTGAGCTTTTGTGTCCTGCGAGACTGGAGCTTTTTACCTATAGCTCTGATGTGGGTACTGTATGAGGCTTAATCGCTGCTGGTGTTGGAAGTATCACTGTGCGAGTCATCTCTGCGGCTGGACGCCCTGTCTGTTCCCTCAGATGGCTAAGAGGGGCCTTGTAACAGCCTTGACCATCACTGGACCCCAATGACCCCAAACGGCATTGATGCTACAGACTGAACTTATGAGTTGAGAGTCCGCCCTTTGTTGTGACTGCTTGAATTCATGCAGATCATTAAGATACTTGACCTCCATGCCTAGATTGTTTTCATGCTCTCCACCAAGCTAGCATTCCCTTCCCTCTTTTTGATGTCCTTGAGGGGCTTGGTTACCAGCACTTTATGGACGGATCTGTTTCTCTATTGGAGGTTGCCACCTCGTGAAAATCCTTGATCTGTTTGTTCAGGCTTGTCATTTGCTGCCTCGCTTTTGTCATTTGGCTAGTTTTTTGGCATTCTCAAAGTCTGCCTGCTTTCGTTTTACTTGCATGCTCAACCATTCTAGCTGCCTGTCTAAGTCCTCTTGTATTATAAAAACACAAGCTGGAATCTGGTCTGTGCCTTGTGGCGCCTCCCCCCCCCCCCCTTTTTTTTTTTTTTTGCCAAGGTTTTAACCGCCATAAAACTGTCATGACCTGTGCATTCCTGCTCTGTCAGATTGCGAGCGTCCATCACAGGATCCTCTTGGTGATCGACAAAGGACATTCAGTTTGTGAAACCAAACCGTGTACTTTGACCATAGCAAGGTAATCAATGCAGTCCCCATCTTGCCTGAGGCGCTGGCCATCAACATGCGTTGGCACATGGTTAGCGCTTCAATGACATAAAAGAATAAAAATCCAGTAGACACTTCTGAACTGCATAACAGCGAAACAACTAAATGATTCGAAATTTAGCACACTGGAAAATCAGTAAAAGTTTGAAAAACAAAACAACAGGGAGGCTCCATGGATTATATTTATTTTCTATGTCAAAATCTGAAAATGTGTTTTTGTTTGTAACTTAGGTCAAGTTCTACCGTGACGCAACTTATGCCCAGAACGTTTGAAGCAGCAAAATAATATAGACAGTAGTTTGAAAAAAAAAAATATTAAGATTAGACACGGAATTATACTGCCTCACAGTCACACTCTCAGCATGAAGTTACAAAGTTGTCGAGTCAATTTCTCTTCCTCGGCGCAACTAGTCGCAAGTCACTGCAGGATAGTTCACATGTACAAGTAGCCGATGTCACGGTCAGGCAGGTGGATTAAGACATGCATGTTACTGTCACGATGAACACATTGGTCTGCTCTCCTCCTGCTGTCACGCCCATGGTGAAAAAAGTGACAAGCAGCAAAAGGAAAACACTTGGTGATAACAGTCAACAAGGGGAGCACCTTATACAAAATGAAAAAAAATGTGTCTGCCAGCCAAGTATTGGACACTTTTGTCCTAGCGATTGGATAATTTGACACAAAGCCTAATATCTGAATACTCATAGCAGGATAGCATATGCGCCGAGGCATAATGTCAAACGTATACAGCAATTTGATTTTTTGCGTTAGAATAATGCCATAACAAAGGCTTAAATTAAACACTGATGCAAACCAAACTGTAAACAGTCCCCCAACATGCAGTTTGTCACCTGTTGGAAATCCGCCTGCAACGATGTCATGCCATGGAAAACACATTTTCTATAGTTGGGTTTCAATGGGCAGAGGACAGTCATCTGTTGAAATTCACCTTTGTCATATTGACGGGTCCTCATCTCTGTGTAAACTTGTGCCTGTTTGCAGAGTAAAGAAATACACAACTCTCGATCACTTGAAGTATTTATTCCTTTCAGCCACTCCAAACTACTTCTAAGACTCTTTGTCCGTGTCAAAGCCCTGTCCTGCCCTTTAAATGCAGATTAATCGGTAATATGATGGCGGCAAGTAGCTCAAGTCTGCAGCGATATCATTCGAGACTTTCTTGCTCCATTTTTTTTCAAACAAAGCATAGCTAAACATTAGGTTCATAATTGCAAAAAGTAACAACGATTTTTACGGTCGGGTTCACCCAACTGTAAGTTGGTTTAAGTGGCTGCAGGGCCAAAGGGTTAAAAGTACCTATGTCTTTCTGTTGTAAAAGGTCAGTTTGGATTCTAGCACTATCAGTTCCTTGTGCGGAAACCACATTATTCTGTATATGAAAACTGTTCATTTTTAAATATTTTTTATTCGTAGATACTTTCCTGTGAAGAGTCTCATATGTTGTAAAAGTTAACCGTGGATTCCTGCATTGTCAGACTCTCGACAGGAATTATGTTATTTTGCCTTGCCTTTGCAGACAGCGGCTGCATTATATGTGGCCCGTGTACAGGCCAGCTTTATTATATTTAGAAATGCAGCTTCTACAGCCATTTTTCCCACTGCATCAAGACTTACTTTATTGACGAACTCCTTCAATAACGTCATAATTACATATGTCTACATCATTCCGTATTAGCCGTTGAAAGAGAATACGTTATGGTACCTTTTTAATACATAAAACACAGATTCACTTCATCAAGTCAAAAGTTGCATAGATAACAACTTCTGAAGTTTATGCTTTTGGGGTTTTTCCCCAGACATCACTCAGTCCTAGAAATAGGCCAGCATCTTCTGATGCCGCTGTCTGTAAAGGTTACTGAACTGACAAGAGCTGAACCTACACAACCCAATTATGCTTGAAGTAAACAAAAACATGTGTGTGGAATATGCTTACCTTCTATACATGATTTAAATGGCCTATAGAGCAGTTTGAGGCCCTAAAAGAGCTGGTACCAGGAATGTCCACAAAGCAGATTATCAATATATGCACAAAAGTAGGTCCATGAAGGCCCCGTGTATTTGAAAATGACACCACTTGTACCTAGGTCAAGCTGAAAATACTCACATACGTGTATACATTGGTGAAATTGCTGTAGATAGGGCCTCCACATACAAATACATATTGACGAACAGTCAGAGAAATACAGTTGCACAGGAGAATAGTTTGTAGATGGGCATAGCTCCCACATTTTGAATGCAAAAAAAAAGATGTGTCTACATTAATCTTACACAGTAAGGCTATTCATTATATTATACTAGCATTTTTTTTCTTTGTATAAACTGCAGGTGTTCATTAAACATGTGGTACATTTCTTAATAGAAATAACGTACATTGCCATGATAAATTTGATTGCATATGCATATAAATTTATGACCATTTGTTCATTATTGTTGAATAAAATCCGTTTCATAGTTTCGTCTAGGTGATGGTGCCGAAAGTTGCTGGTTCGAGACCCTGCCGTTCCATGGTATCAAAACGCATCCATAAAACATTGTGTCTCTTCTTTTTCTCATTGTGCAGTGTTATATGCTACATGGATCTATCTGGGAGGCCATAACCATTTGTCATTTTACAGGATATCATTATTCCTTTCCGAACTTGTGCGACCGTTTCTTTTGGAAAAAAGACCTGTTTTATTTTGATGATATGAAAGTTACTTGTTCACAAAAATGGAGTGGCGGTTTTCTTTTCTTTTTTTTACAAAATAAACAAAAAAAAAATGGCAACTTTGACCGTTTCTCAAAAGAGGACGGATGCATTAAAAATTGAATCAGCCAAGTTTAATATGTGGAGATTAAAATACGGAGTAAACTTTTTTATTTAATAGTTTTCAAGAAATACCGACTCTAAAAGCATAATACATACCCGTTTCACTATTATCTGTTCGTTTATACAACCACAGAGCCACCTCACCGTAGCTGTATGATGAAACCGTTTTCAGTATATACCCGTATCTGTCAGTGGCGGTGCATTGTCAGGTCCCTTGCGGTTAAGCACATACATACATTTACTATGTTAGTCATGCCTATTGCAGAGACATTTGGCCTTGGTATATAGACCACGAAGAGGGCTGGCATTGCCTTAAAAAATAGAACAGATAATTCAATGGGGATGACAAATATATGGGGGGGCGGTTTTCGGAATTTTCCAAGTACAAAGAAGGTTGCTGATCATGTCACTGAGTTTGGTTCAGCCAAATAGTAGTGCGAGACCCTTACGTTTACTGTTGTAGTTCGAAATTCAGTCCAAGTCAAAAATCGTCCAAATCCTGACAAGCCCATCATCATGACGATCACCAAATGCAGCAGCAAGACTTAAATATCCACCAAGCAGCAAATTGAATATCTAAATATGATACGATGTCATACCGACAGCATGAAAATATAACTGTTATGAAAAAATATTAGCGGAAAACAGTTCTCAACAATATCACGAAAACTGCAGTGAAAAACCGATCAAAAAAGAAACAAACAAACAAAAAAGGCATCAATTGGCAAAACCCGTCAGCCATCAAAAACGAAAAGTCGAAATCCGGAAGTCCAGGGCAGACATACCAACAGCTTAGTATCATTTTATACCAGCGAAATTGAATATGAAATGTTGTCTCAGGGAAACACACTCTCTCTCTCTCTCTCTCTCTCTCTCTCTCTCTCTCTCTCTCTCTCTCTCTCTCTCTCTCTCTCTCTCTCTCTCTCTCTCTCTCTCTCTCTCTCTCTCTCTCTCTCTCTCTCTCTCTCTCTCTCTCTCTCTCTCTCTCTCTCTCTCTCTCTCTCTCTCTCTCTCTCTCTCTCTCTCTCTCTCTCTCTCTCTCTCTCTCTGCTGACTTAACACAGGTGCCAAATAAAGTATTTAGTTGTTTGTATCGTCGTTTTAATGTTGAGAAGTCTAAACTTTTGAAAATAGCTTGCCTCACACAGGCATTGTATAAAATATCAGCTATGTACATTCCTAGTACCAGCTCTTTTATGTTATTTTTCATATATACTCCATCATTTATAAAACACCTCAAATCCACCCGATACATGTATGTATCTAATAAAGTTTCATTTTCAACTAGAAAATTAAAAAAACGATCACTTTATTATTTTTAACACTTCGGTTTCACACGTTTTTCAAGCAAAAGTGAATGGCGGTAGTCAAAGTTGTGAAAGTTGCTGAATATGATGTATACATAGATTCACTTGACAGGTACTTCTGTTTAAGAGGCAAAATATAGTTCAATAAAACGGTACATTGAAAAACATTTTTGTTAGATAAAAGAATGATGTTTTTAGACTTTTTCAAAGAACACTGAAATGCATTAATGATGTGGCTGACAGTGGTTCCACCGAAAATGTTTTATATTACAGTTACCACTGTAAAATTCACGATGTATTGTTAAATAGATACGGTAGATTGAATATTTGTTTTCATGAGATAAGAGCACATTTACCATTTAAGCAACCCTTTATAAATTACCACTGTATGATGTGCGACGCTGTGAAGTAATAGCAGGCATCCAGAGCTCCGGCCCTTTTGATCGTGTTTCAGTACCAGCCAGGCATAGGCTCTGACTTCCTCCAGATTCTCAGGTCGCACAAAAATAACCAAACTGGAACTTTCTACAGTGTGCCACTAAATAAGATACATTGATGAATATTGTCAACTCAGAATTTCAATATATTCAAATTTATCAAAATTTCCATCCGGTGGTAGATTGAACTAGAACCAACAACTGGGTGCACCTAGTTTGATCTATGAATGTCTTCGCATTGATGCAATGGAGTGTTGTAAAAATGGCTTTGTCGAATGAATTTTACTTACTGCCAATATAGAAGCAGGGAAAATTAATCAGCGAATTTGCTATTTGTTGCTGTAAAATAGGGAATACATATTCATAAGGCATAAATTTGCAACTCCAAATGAAAATGATCCCTTATTTACTTGACCAACATATTTGAATCAGTGTATCTACGAATCTACTGCAAGTTAACATAGTTCATGCATGAGTCATTGACATAAAATTATGTTCCATATGCATTTCTGTATGCATCATACACATTGATAAAGTGTCAACTGTTTCAAAAATGCATATATTTTCCTCACGGGCGGCTCACACAGTCAAGTACATTATGGGTATTAAAAGATGAACATGAATATGTGGTATCCAAACGAAGTTTCAATTTCTACAAACAATTTTACACCATGTGCAATTTCCTACCATTGTTGAGGATGTCTAATCTCGAGCTCTTGGGTGGCCCCCATGCATTTGAGGACAGCACTAATCACTGATCTGAATGACACTGATAGTGCATGGGATTCAGCAACCTATGTGTTTTTTCTCAGGGACTCCACTGTTTCAAGAATATTGCAGTGTACTCTGTCAACACAGTCCCTGTAACGTTGAGCAACAGCTCTTACTCTCCATACCATTATGAAGGAACTGAGCCTTGGTTGTCATGATGTACAATAAGAAGAGTTCAACTTGCTCCGATAACATGCCTTTGTCAATCTTGCAGCCTGTTTACCGTTAGGCATGCGTAGTGCAGTCCAAGTCAAATGTGTAATGCACAAACCCCACCCCGGTGTCAACCACCATTCACCACAAGTTAGCAATTTAGGACATTTGTTCAAGGAGTGCAAGCATTTAATAGAAACGGAGTGTATGTCACCTTTCGAAACCAATACCTTTAAATCTTTCAAAATATACGATCAAACTATTTTCTCCTCACACTAAAAGAATGCTAAAGGAAGTTTAAACCACACAAAAATTTGGCTCCCATACAATTTTGAAAGAAATCCATGTCGCGAACCTGGGATAAAATGTGCCGTACTGATTAACGTAGGGTAACCAGTATTAGAAGCCAAAATATAGTTATGCAGGACACACAGACCTGTTTGCTGTGGTTTTTTTCATTATAGGATTTCTCGCGCAACGTTTCTTTAGGCCTAGGTTTATCGTGACTGTGGAATAACGATAGACGTGAGCTTAGGTTATACAAATCCGCAGAACTCTTTGGGGATATGATGATTTTGATGTGGTGAATGCTAAATATTTGGTGCAAAACATTTAAGCCCCGAGTATCACTGTTGTATTAGCGAGTTTAAACTATTTATTTATTTATTCATTTATTTATTTATTCATTTATTTATTTATTCATTTATTTATTTATTTATTTATTTATTTATTTCCTTCACTTCCCTCTATTTCGCTCTTTGTGTCCTCTCTCTCTCTCTCTCTCTCTCTCTCTCTCTGTGTATGTGTGAGTTTATACATGAAAGGAACTACACTACTTGCAGTTGCCTATCTGGTCGTTTCAGTTTACTTCCAAAATAATGGCATCAACTGCAAGATATCCTCAAACATAGATCGGAGTGAGCCTGAGGAAGCCGTGCTCCGGTTATTGCCTTATGTAAACACCCTTTGCAATGCACGAACACAACTATAAATTGCAGCTTTTTATTTGTTCATTCGAGGGAACTGGAGCTAGAGCCGGAGGCAGAGAGGCAAAAATATCAATTCCTTTATTGCGTATTGTCACGTTTGTAGGCAAACAAATGCATTCGGAGCTTTCAAGATTTTTGTTTCAAGGGTTAAAGGAAGCACGTTACAATATCAAATGGCGTTTCAAGGAACATACATAAAAACTTCTTAGATTATTCTGGTGGGAAAAGCCAATAAAATACACACGCATATGGGCAGATAAATTGTCACAAATTGTAAAAGTTGAGCCCTGGAGCTAAATCTGTCCTTTGGTTTGCTCCTTCAGTTTGCAAGCTTTGGCTGCTATCGGACCTTTGTTCCCAATTCGCAACGCCGAAACAATTGCATACATCTGTAGACGAGTAGCTTTAAATAAGAACACATGGAAAATAAAAACTGTGTTTAAAGTAAGTACATCAGGGTACAGACACTGGTATGCCGACACGATTGCATTGTATTCTTACATGGTTTATCCTTCTGAGGCTCATACTTGGAACATGTTTGCCTTTCGAAGAAAAAAAAACAGTAGTTAAGATCTAAGAATATGATTTTTTTGCGTCAGTTGACCGGTTCCAGTGACAACAGCCTTTCTTGAAATGCCTTAGGTACATTCAGACCAAGAAATAGGTTTGACGTAGGGAATGGCATCATGATGAACCTTATCAATAATTCTCAACAAAAAAAATCTTCTTTTGAAATACAATTTTAGATGACAATAACACAGACAACAATTGACGTCAGTGCAATCACTGGCGATTTGAACGCAAACATTAGGTTGGATCTATGGGTCTCAGTTAAATGCTTTCAAAAAGCACCAAATTTCGAGAATGAGTGTTATGCAGCTGCTGTTCTGGCACGTTTTCTTCGAGATTTAAGTTGATATAATCAAACGATATGAACGCAGCTTTTATTCATTTCAGACTGTCAGTAACATACCTCAAATTATAGCAGGTGGTAGGAGATATAAATATAATTGAAGGAACATCTGCTTACGGCCAATATGTGTACAGCTACTAGTCGTATGTATACATGTACACACATATATATATATATATATATATATATATATATATATATATATATATATATATATATATATATATATATGTGCCCCTAGCGACAGGGGTTTCAGGTTGGCTGTGTGCGCTTGTAAGGTGTTTGAAAATGCGCATTTTTGTGCTCCTATAGAAATGCTGTAGTCTGCAACTTGGAGTAAACGATCCTCGATTGTCCATAATGTAACTAATTTAGCTCTTTAACTTTTACGTGGGTGTTAAAAAGCCTGCTTATTTGTTTGAACTTCTTTTTTTCACCATAAAAAGCCACATTGATGTCACTTGTAGGAATATCAAAACAGCCACAACAAACTCAAGTAATCTTTTGAAAAGACATTGAAAATTAAATTCTATGTTCAGCCCCCTTGGCCAGGTCTCCATTGGCACGCACAACACAATATACCTAAATGTATATCATATACAAAATATCAAAATTACGAGGATTCAAACGGTATTCAACACTCTGCTAATGAACAAAAATCAACAACCAACACGCATTCCAGAGACCTTGGATGTTAATTTTGCAGGGATTGAAAGCTTAAAAACATTTGCTTGGTGTATTAACTCTTCGCTCTACGTTGACATGGGGCTAATGACGACATATCGAGATTACAAGGGCGTGATAGGCATTTTACTGAAGGATATCATACCATGGTGTATATGCTAGCCGTAAATATCAGTAAAATATGGAGGCAATCCAACTAACTGTTCTGAAGCCATCACCTCCATCTGAAAGAGCATCAGTTCAACATGAATCAAATACTAGAACTCCAACTGGTGGGTAGCCCGGTTTCTTTGGTCCCAAAGGTAAATTGCTGTAGACAAATTTTATTCCCTTACGTGTGCAGACACAAACAACTAAGTTTGTTGCTACATACAGCCGAGCTTAAGGGAAGCATTTGGTTATCAGGCGTCAGTCCGTCGATATCGTCTTTCTTGTCATGTGTAAAAAAAAATGCATTTTTACTCCTTCAAAACAATCATCGTGATCCTCTTCAGACTTGACGGGAAGTCTTAACTAGATTTGTAGCATATGCATTCAATTATGTACGCTGCAGTAATGTTTGTGTTAATGACTTGTTTTCCAAAAGGCTGTTTGTCTATATTACTACAACATTACACAAGAGCATACTTGAGAACTCCTAATTCCTAAATATGCTTTATAGGTGTCCCTTGGATTTTTTTCAAAATTTAATTCTATTGCACGACCTTATTATTTACCATCTGCAGTTTTACGTTTTCTTTTTTAGATAGCGTTTATAAAGCCTTACTATCCATATGTCGTAAAACTTGGTCTAGCATGGGTCGGCCGAAAGAAACGTGGTTATTGTCTACACCTGTTGTGCAGTACAAAGTCTGTTGTTGATTTGGTTTTCCTACCTTTTGTTGCAAACCCAGTAGGGTGCTTGCGATGTGTCAAAAAAAAAAAAAAAAAAGAAAAAAGAAAAAAAAAAAAAAAAAAAAAAACCACCCGTCAGCGGAATGGGGCTGTGAATTTAGTTTGTCAATCGTTTTCGAGTGGTTAACTGCACATAACATCACAGACAAGTAGTCAAACTCTCCCCTAATATACGATTGCATTTTAAAATAATAAATATTTCATGTAAAAGTTTAACGTTTCGTACAGATCACACAAGAAAATTAAAAGTAAGTCAACTTGCACCAGTACACATTACATTTACCCGTGGAAAAATGTACAAATAACGATGCATTAAATGATATTCATATATTTCCTTACTAGACATAATGTACACATCTTCTATATAATGTAGTGGCAACAAGTACAAAGACATGAAACAAACATCTGATTTGTAGTCTTATATCTTCACGTTATGTCCAATACCAGCTCTGTTGGATGAGAAGCAATACAGTTAAGAAGTGAAAGAACGCTGAGTCTCCGTCGAATCCACACTAGACTTACAGGGCTCCTTCCTCTTCCAGATCAAACTTATCAACATGTGACGGTATCTCTCATTTGATAATGCATACATACAAAAGTTAAATGATGAGTTTATACAATTTAGAATTTGCCTCAAGTTGAGATTCAATAGAAAAAGATAGTGTTGTCTTTGATGAGCTGCAAAGGAGGGTTCACAAAGCCGTATAATAAACAAAATATTGATTGGTGTAGCACAAATGACTGCTACTAAACACACTAAGACGAGCGTTTTGGTTATTCGAGCTTCATTGTCATTTTGGGTATTACCAGAATTGCTTACCATTTTCTGTCTTAAGGTGAAGGATTTTCTCAATTTATGAATAATAGCAACATTTAAAACCAGTACCACAAATACAGGGATGGTTTGAAACAACATTGTTATTGTTGCTAGATAACGTTTAGCAAAATTACCAGTTCTTGCAAGATCTGTAAAATCATACGTTAAAATATTTATTTTCCGTTCTTTGTCAAATTTTTCGACAACCTTAAACTGAAACAGCCTTGGTATACGACAGCCGACAACCAAAATGCAATAACACGTAATTGAAATATATGGTTTGCGATTAAGGTATACAGAATTGGCTTTTAGCGGAAACCATACAGCAATGAACCGTTCAATGGTTATCAAAAGGATAGCACCAGTTGATAATTTGCTGAATATGGGCTCCAAAAATGCAGGTATTATGATCTGTACATAAGCCTCCATGTGCTTCCCAGATACATAATCAAACTTAAGTAAACCTTCATTAACAACATTACAAACTACAGACAAAAGTACACAAATGTCAAATATTGATAGAAGAAGGAGATATACATTAATGTGGTGTTTTTTCAAGTCACGATGGAATATGAGAATATTGAATACATTACCAACAATGCCAAATATAAGTATAATAGGGGCTATGACAAGAACCATGATAAATTTTGATAACTTGTACTGATCCTTTGACATAATTCCAAGATTTATTAATAATGCCGACTTATCTGTGCTGGCATTTTGCAAAGTGGATGCTGCTTTTAATTTTTCCCCAGTATTCAAGGTACCATTTGACGCTTTATCGTGCCAAGGGTGACCAACAAGTGATATGGTCCTGCCCTCAAATAACAGCTGGTTCCCGGTAAAATATGAGGTTAACGCAGAAGCTTGGTTGCCAGTGCCGGTCTTTACCACCTTTTGGCGTTGTATTTCGGTGCTGTTTGTAGACGTCAATTTTTCGGCCATTGTACTGGTTTTCCTGATTAAAGAACATTGAAGTACATTACAAACCATGAGCCACAGAAGTAGATCTTTGCCTCAAAAGTATAATAAAACTCGCATGAACGTTGATTGTAATATATGTAGGCTTGAGTGTGAGGAAAAACAAAAATTGAGATAAATTGCATTTTACCATATTTTGCTTCAGTTTCCCTGTCCAGTGACAACGTAATTGAAACAAGGGGGCCACAGGAAGAGCCCATTATCAGCTGATTTGCACTCATTAATCACAAAACTCCAGATTTGAGCTGAGTTAAGCTGCATCTACAACTAGACTATCTATCTGCCTAACTTTATGCTGATAGTATAGTGATAAAAGCGACAAGGACATTGACCACCCACAGAAGAGATCCAACCAAGGTATAACTCCCACCTCCACCAAGTTGGTTAAAATGCACCTGGTTTATGGTGCTTGAGAAAACTGTATACATATACATATATGGGTATCCCTACAGGAGGCCTGCTTAGTAATACAGTAACATATTATTACGCAATTTCAAAATAGTTAAAATTAGGAAATAATGGAGGGCAAGTTCGTGACAATATTTGGTGGAGGCTGAGTAGAGCTACATTCCTAATGGATTTGAAGAGAATCCGACCCAAGCTTTTGGCGAAAATGTAAAAAAAAAAAAAAAATCAAAACACACACGAAAATTTATTAAAATGGGCAAAAATCGCAGTATCACATGTTGTAAAATTGAAGTTTAAGGGTATATACCAATGACAAATGTTTATTTTCAAAGGTAATGGTCAATTTCCGTCACAAAATATTCTAAATCATCACAAATATCAAAACTTGTCTACAACCGAGTGTAAGGTGCTGGGAAAGAACTACATATACATGCATGGACACCAGCATTCCTTCACTTACCGTGCTCATAAGTACCCTTGCTAATTAGTTAATTCCAAAAATTTATTTAAAATTATGGTTTGTTGGCAACACTACCTGTTAAGCAACTTTACTGGGATAAAGTCAAGGTAAAGCAAGTTTGATAAGATTTTATCGAAGCAATCGACCCAAAAATCTCAGATTTATGACTGGATTAACAATGTCTTAGTTACAAATATTTTGTTGCACAACACAAGAAACAAACGCGATATTTGACAGATTTGATCAGGTAACATACAAGTATTTACGGTATCTACTGCTGTATATTGTAGCTAATGGTGCCACACCTGCTATAACATCACCCTGGTTCCTTGGTCAATTGGGGTTGTCCCGCTGGCCTAGACATTTGCTCAGGCGAGAATGCCGAAGGTAGTGGGTTCGAATCCCATAGAGTTCGACATAAATTTACCTTTTTTTTCACTTAAACAGCCTAATAAACAGTTATTAGCTTCAAATTACAACACTGGGTTATTTTAAAAATGGTAAGGTAATATTTATTCCCTGTAAACTTTTTTTACTTAGATCCGAATGTATTTTGACTGCCAGGATTGTTTACGTTTGTTATTCTTCTCACAACGTACCTTAGTTCACAATCAAGATATAAAGAGTTATATATTTTAGCTTTACTTTGTGTAATTTCACCATGTTCATTAAACGTATAATTGGTGTCTTCTATAAAATATATGCATAAATGCTTCTTGAACATTTTGCCACCATAATTTCTGTGCCTTGTACTTACCAGCTTCCAAGACTTTTCTGACTCAGTATTATGACCAATGTGATCCAAGTAAAAATAATTATGTTCATCTTTAGCCACCTGGCTGCTCTTTTGTCAGGTTTCAATGAAGATTTCTGACTTCTCAAGGCATGCACCAGGCTTACTTGTAATCAAAAGTCACACTGGACACGGCTAGTGATGCGATGCTGCAGGCATAAATGAACATATCTGGCGTGAATCATTGTATTTCATGCTGAATACAAGCATTCGCAATGATTTCCGAGTCTTCCGTTAAGTATTGAGGACGCCAGTTTACTAAATCACGTTTCTTAAGACAGTAATATATATATATATATATATATATATATATATATATATATATATATATATATATATATATATATGTGTGTGTGTGTGTGTGTGTGTGTGTGTGTGTGTGTGCATGTGTTTGTGTGTGTGTATGTGTGTGTAACTTGGCAACAGCCGTCGCTCTCTGCACTCTCCGGATTCTGTATTGTGTGTGCTTTTACCTATATCACCAAAAATGTTCAACACATCCCATGAAATTCTATAGAAAAAAATTCAAATGCTTGGAGGAAATATGATTTTCGCGTTTGGATATGCAAACGGTTTTTTTATGGGACACGGTCAATATTATGACTTTGCAAAAACGTCAATTCGCATCATTACATGAGTTACTGATATATACATGTTTTTTTATGAACTTTGAGATCGTACATTCCTCTGTACACAGCATGTTGGTCTGTTATTCAGAGTAAAAGGTGAATGCTGTCTGGTCCTTGGTATCATTTCCTTTTTTTTTTGTGGTTTGGGGTATCAGTGTCTTTGCCATGCATATACGTTTTGGCCATTGAGAGTCCTTCTCCCTGTTGGCAAGAAATATGCCTCTGATGTGTATATATGAGATACATCTGGTTGGCACTGTCTTTCCTTGTTCTGGAAATTAATGGCTGTTGATGATGTTCTGCCGTAAGGGATGCCGACACTTTTGTCTGATGTAATGCTTAATGAAAGACATTGAGTCCATTACCATTGACAGTTGTGTACCGCTTTCCCTGGCTATATTGTACCTCCAGCACTTTTTTTTTCTTTCTTTGAAAGCCAAAGTATGGTGCCTCGTCAGCATCATAGTTGAAAAAGTGCAGGCAACCCCAAAATGACATTGATCTTGGAGATGTAACACTAATTTCTACTACTTGCTGGAAATGGAAGACCAAACACATTGTGTGATAAAAGGCAGCAATGTGTATACTCTTTTACACAGCAGAAAGCTGTTTTGCGAACTCTGTATATCGACTCTGAATGCATGCAGGGAAAATGTAGCCAAATGTTGCCGCCAAATATCTTAAAAATTACCAGCTTTGTACTTGATGTTATGTGTCACAGGTCAACAAGAACTTTAAAAAAAATAGATTGCAGGAAGGCAGCCAGCTATCTTTGTTGCCGATCAATTGAAAAAGGT
>OZ026625.1:81123898-81253898 GCA_964020975.1 Hermodice carunculata | reverse complement strand
TTCTTCGTTTTTAAAACGGACCCACATTTATTATCATCATCATGGATGCAGCGATCGATGAATACTGTTTTAAAACTGTGCTCCGGACCTGTTGGGATATCCTGGAACAGGAAATTCCGCAGAGTATTTATCAATCAATGAAAAAATCAGTTTAGCTGTTTTTCACATTTTGGACTTCCCTAAGCAATAAACAATACGTTCAAATCTCAGTATTTCAAGTATACATTTCATATATTTTTATTTAGAATTTCTTTATGAAATGTACACAGGGCTGGGATGTGTGGGCAATTTGCTGGATGTATGCAAGGGACCAAAACACTCGTCATGGAATCTAAATCTTCATTACTGTTTGATCACAGAATCTAAAATATACAAAAAAGGTACAACTAATTCAATCCGTAAATGTGCATACATGGATTATGAATTCATGTGCTGAAGGGTAAACCAGATTGGAGCACCATAGTTCGATGAAGGGACAGATCCTTAGAAGTTACAGATTTCTGGAAACATAACTGGTCCCAGTCGCCATCTAGTGGAAAGAGAATTGCTGTTGTTTTGCAAGATGAAATTGCTGTAGAGAGAAGTATACACCACTAAAACAGTTGATAACCAACAAGCACTCTCACACGAGACAGAGAGAATAAACAGCAGGTTTGAAAATACATTAAAGGCACTCGGCATTCCGGTTTTTTTCCGGGTTTGTTAAGGATGTCAGGCGTCATTGCGATTGTGACAAAGTGTAAGGCAGAGCTGGTATCCTGATGCTCAATTGATAGGGGAAATACCTGGATTGTCTCGGACGTATCCGTAAACATGGGCTGTTTTCAATTCTTTCCCAGTCAGAAGGCACTCTGGTTATCCACGTTGAAATGGACGGGCGGGGGAGGGGGGGGGGGGGGGCTCAGCTCGCTCTTATCTGGCAGCCACGGTTTAGTGAAGGAACAAATGTATCTGTGAAGGTACCATCAGTGGGTATTAAGGCACGCCAGCAACCCTTCGAAACATTCTGATCACCCGCTCATTCATAATGCACAAGCACAGTTTGTTAAGAAAAGCATGTTAAACATTTCTCCTCTGCATGTCAATTCCATGCATGATGCCGAAACACGAGAAAAGTAGATACTGTTGCACATTGATGTCGAAATTGCCAAAAAGAAAAGGGAATAATTCAACAGTTAAAAATAGTGTATTATATGGCTAATCATACTTAGAATCTATGTAGTGTTTGACAGCAAGGCAAGAACACAATCCTATTCTAAGTCCTAAAACTTTTTTTCCTGTGTGTGTGTTTTTTTAATTTATTTGTATAGAATGTGCATTGTTATACGAATATCCATTTTAAATGTTCCCACATTATAATTTAGAAACATTTTGCAGGAGTGTACAATGATTTTGTTACTCACTAAGGTAATCTTACTGGCGCAATATGGCCTTTAAATACTTCATGCAACAAACTAACATATTCTAAATGTATCTCTCTGCACAAGAGTATTTTTCAGATTTGTGTGTATCAACATTAACGAGACCGGTGCTCTCTATCAATATACGTCAGTGCCACATGATGTGTATAACCTGGTGCCTGAAAAGAAATGTATTTCCCGAAGAGGTGGCAGAACTGCAACGAGTATAACTTGCTTGCAAAAGCACAGTCTCTGCATCAAAGACAAATGGTGACAAAATAATATTGTTAAGCAATTAATCTCCATGTGTACTGTGGTAGAAAAGTGTAAATCGTCGTCTCAGAGCAAACTTATAAAGTCAGTAAAGTTGCAAAAAGGATTGTGATATTTGTTTTAGAATCGATGTGATTGGGCTTATATCAGTTGATGGAAAGCAATGTTTGCTATCCTGTTTACAAAAAGTAAATGAAACAAGGGGCCTTCGCCTCTCATTTTCAATACAATAGACTGTGCAAATATTAACTTGAATACAGAAGATTTGAGACACCAAATCACAAAATGTGTTTTGACAATACATTTTCTTGAAAATTTGGCACAGCTGGGTCTGTTTTCATTGTTTAGGACAGACAGAAATGCTAAATACAGCAGCTCTTGTACTAATTTTGACATCGATTAATGGACACTTTGTGGCATGCACTGTAACCGGAACTTCCACCAGGTCCAGTTGCTCAGTTTGAAAAGTCAACTGTACCATTAAAAATCTCTTTACAATAATACTGATCGATTCTAGATGTGTACTTCTCTTGATAAATATTGATGCTTTGGTCATTGTGCAATATCTTTGCTGTCATTGTTAGGTTTGGCATTCATGAATATGATCATGTTTTGCTGCACTCTTTGATAATTAATTCATTGGCTATGTTGTGCTGTGGACTTTATACTCAGACTTATAAATATTACAAAAAACAACGTAGGCCTACTTTCTTCTCCTGCTGTAAACTCAGCTGACTGACAAGAAAGGAGGCCTAAGAAATGACAGGCCTACCAGGTCTCTTTTAATTTCGGCAGAAGTAATAAAATTTTGGTTTTTAGTGGTTAGGCCTACACATTTTAAAAAATAAATGGTCTGTAAGTAAGGAAAAATATCTCAAAATTTGAGAGGACCAGTTTAAATCACCAGTTGCCCTTTATGGGTGACTGCCTGTCGCAAGTCAGGAATGAAATTTGTTTCTTGCCATTGGTATTGGGAGATGAATGTTGATATTTTGGTAACTGTGGAATATCTTTGCTGTCATTGTTGGGTTTGGAATTTATGAATATCGAATCATGTTTTACTGTGCTATTCTCTAGGTAGAATATCAATTGCAAAGATAAAATGTATTATGTTGATGGATGGTGTTGGTGCGGAAAATTCTTAAAAAGTAGATACATGATAAAATTTCTGCATATCTAGTAACCGCCAAGTTGAAGGTCACCTCAAGCAAAGTATTATGACTAGTGTTGGCACACTTGAAGTGTATGCATGTAGATTAATGTTCCTGGTAAATTTTGTTCAAAGAAACAGTTAAACTACATCTTTTCTTTCGGTTAATACTTACAGTAGCAAATGAACTGTTCAGTAGTGAAAAATAGAGACTGAAGCAATAGGCTCCATAGTCCCTTATTCCAGACCTTCTGCGGTAAGTACGCTAATTTCAATATTGTAGTCATTTTTTGTCATCATTCGGCCCGAAAAAAAATTCTCTGTGTTTTCACTTTGCTGCTTGCTTCCGGGTTTTGATCAAAGTCGTGAGCATTAAGTATGAAGAAACTGCGTCTGACGCAACCTCTGGTGCGCTTAAATACTGGCAAGTTGTGGTGTCCAATTGTTTCCATCCATTTACCATGTTGATAAGTTAAACACTAAACCCTGTTAATTTTTTGACAGCAGATATCATATTTCAAGCTACAAACCTTTAAATCTCAGTGTTTCGAGAATACGTCCTATATATTTTTGCTCAGAATTTCTTCATGCAATGTAGACAGAACAGCACAAAAAAAGTAGGAGTCTTTCTTGGAAGGCACAGGTCCCCCACAAAGCCTAACAATTTACCCATGCAGTCAAAACAAATCGATTGCTACACCAACAGAAGTTGCACTTGTGAGAAAGTAGGACATGGAAGGTGGTGTTGTTATTACCAATCTCATACGCGAAGTACGTATACCACGTAGTGCCTGTCATATTTGTTGAGAAAAAAAGAAAATTATCAATTGATGCCCAACAATGGAATAGTGTTTGAATAGCAGTACATAGAATATGACCTATGGCCATTCATTGTTTTTTTTTCCAGATCTGCCTGCTTGGTTATGCCTGGACTCACGCTGAGTTATCCCGAGCTTGTTGGTTCTCGCCAGATTGGCCAGCTTTTGGACTGAGTGAACAGCTTTCCTTGGAGCGCTTTGAGAAAAGCTGTTGACTATTCCATCTGTAACCACATGCTTTCTGGATGTTGGTTCTTGAAGCAACGGTCCTTCAGTGGGAACGAACTATTTTTTTTTCTTTCATGTCCCTTCTAAGGCTCCGTACTTTTACAAAGAATACGAGTTAAGAATCCTTAGGGTACTTTGGGACACTTAGACTATATTTTTAGCTGCAACGTTTGAGAATGATAAAAGCACTGTGTCACGAACTCTTAACATGCATGTCGATACAAACCCCTTCAATGTCAAAGACAACCTGATATAGTACAACAAGTTCCCTAATCATATAAGTTTACTTGGATCGTGGCAAGTTTCAATTATAAAATTACCACCTGATAACCATGCATCTTGATGCATCTTTTTACATCCTTATTACTCAGACACTCATATAAGTTACAATAAAAATGCACATACAAGTTCAGCAGTAGACCTGTCACATAAGCCTGACCTGTAAGGAGACAAGTCTTAGAAGTCTTTCTTAAGACCCTGTATTAGGTTACTCGTTATAAAATAAAATAACGTTTGAACATTGATAAATAAATAAATGAATGAATGAATGAATCAATCAATCAATCAATCAATAAAAAAATAAATAAATAAATAAATAAATAAATAAATAAATAAATAAATGAGTGGCTGTAACCTGCTGCAACATGTGGTATCAAAGTGTACCTGCGTGTTTTGGGTGGATGTTGTCTGGCTGATGTTTTTTTTGACTAGCACTGCAGCGCCGCCAAATGGATGTGAACCCTGCGAAAATTAAAAGATCCCCTCTTACTCCTCTCCGGGACCGCCTAGTGGCCTGGCTTGTTGTACCCCACGTTATGAACGCCCTCTGATTTATTTTTATGATATTCATTAGCTACTTTGTTTTATAAAGAATTAACTAAAAAAAGGTCTTAAGAAAGACTTAAGTCTTAGGAACAGGGAGGTTGAAATGAAAGTTTTGTAATTCTCTTTGTTTTGGTCTGCCCCATTTAATAATGCTAACCACACGCTTGTTCACATGGAAATTAGTGAAAATATTGAAAATAAGATAGAATGTAAACATTGAAGAAATGAAATGCAGCTTAGTATATGATTGAACTGTTCATACATTGTGGAAATACATCTGTAAATTATAGGCCTATAGACCTAGGTAGCCTGTTTTGATGAAATATACTTTTTCATCATATTAAGTGTGCTCAAATCAGCACTTGGTAAATTGTGATGTTCATTGTACAATTGTATACTACTCTGACACCATGCATGTGAATTATAAAATATTTTCGCTAACCTGCCACTTAATGTTCTATGAAAGACTCAAAACGGCTCATGATGGGTGTACATGTAAAACTGAAACATTAAGAGTTTCACATCATTTGCTCTGCTGACACATTATTTTATTCATATGCTTCTTGCAACATTTTTACCTCTCATTACAATGTCTTCCTTTGAAAGCAATACTAAATGAACAATACACAAAGGGTATTATGTGTTAATGTTGTGTATTTGCCTTCTAGCACCATCATTGGTTCCTGGTGTGTGGACCATATCGCCCCCAGTTCCTCTAGCTTGATGGTCACTGCAGCCACCAGCTTTGACGATGCGAGGAGGGAGAATATAAATGTTTTGGCCTTGTCTGGCCCATTATCTTCAGCCAATGCACCGGTCCTGCGTTGTGTATCTTCAGATTGCCTATAACAGATCATGCAACATTTATTTAACACAAAATACAAGCTTCTTCATTCATCAACAGTGAAGAATTGATTTGGCAATCAAACAATATATATGGATTACTTTAATCCAGTTTGCTAAAAAGGAAGGTATAATTACAATACTCAAAAGTATTTATACTATATAGAAACCATGACCCATATTTATGGTGGAGACCTTTGGTCGACATCGAGCCAAAAACTGTCTTGATGTGGCATAAATAAAGGTGAAGAAGGAAATAACAAACATACAAACTTTTAAAGGGCGGACTAATGAAGACGACCCTCCTCCCTAAAAAAAAACAACAAACAACTTAATTATACATATAAGTGCAATATACATTTTTTTTATCATTCAAATAGAGACAATATATAACCGTGTATCCGTGTATTCATTGACTAGCTAGAATAGATTTGGAATCAACAAATATTGTATGGCTAGTCATTTAAACATCTTCATCTGATTATATTTCATTAGCTCTTATGCATGGCACAACAGGTTAACGTGTTTTCCAGACTAATTCTTGTGACAGCAAGTCAACTTATACTGCCTCCTTCAGCGATTGATTTGGTCACATATCCTTACAGTCTAATGTAAGAAAGAGTGCACATTTTGGGCACGCAATCTCTTCTGTGATGCATGACATAGATTATCTTAATGTATACGAGTGCCTGCCATCTAATTGAATAAAGAATAGGGACCGAGGGGGAAAAATGTTCTTCAATTTAGGTCTTTAAATTTTGAACATTTTTGTTGCATGTCTGTTCGAGTGTATGCTAATGTAACACCTTTACATATGAAAACATAACATATTATGCTCTGTATATTTCTTTTGCTACTGTATCTGTGCAGTAGGGTAGACATGTATTGTCCTGTTTTCACCCTTCTTACTTTACTGTGATTTTACCAATTGACAACCAATGACTGAAAATTGGTGAAATTTATCTTATAATACATGCATCGGTCTTAGCAAGCATCTTAGGGCACATATAGTGAAAGGTATGGTTTAATTCAGGCTACAAAATAATGGCTAAAGTTGTGTACCAGCGCTTCGGTCCTCAGCATGATTGTTCACTTTCATTCTTCTGCACTGAAAAGAAGTTGACAATGTCCAAAAATGTTTTTAAAAAAGAGAAAAAAAATATGTAAGTCCCGCCATTAGAATTTTTTTTTATATAATTCAACCTTTTTTCAGAAATGTATGATAGCAGTATGAAACATACAGCTTAAGGCCTATTTTTTTTGGGGGGGGGGGGGTGAAAGGCCATCATTAAAAATAGCAAAGAATGTGACATTTCCAAACAAATCGCTTTTATCTTTTATTTGCTTTTACGCTGTGCAAAGGTTTTATTAATTCGACTTATTTTGAGTTGTATGATTCAAAAGGTATTGATATCTTTTTTTTTTTTTTTTCAGATGGATATTTACGGTATCAGATGTATAGAATAAGTTCTGTTTAGCTGGGAGTCAAACGTCCTAGACTGAAAATTGCAAAATCAGACATTTTAAAATGAATTGTATGATGTTATTAATTCATTTTAGTACCATATAATTGAGGAGGCAGATAGCAAGTAGCACCATTTATAAAGTCTTGAAATGTATTTTTCAAAAAGTGTAAAATACGAGTGTTAAGCTTATAGCTTAAGGTCCATTTGGATGGTCAAAGGTCACAGCCTATATAGGTCAAAATGCGATTTTTGGTGATGACTAGGCAGTTGTAGAGTCTCTGTTTCTACACTGGCTTTATTTTAATCTGTAAGCTATAGGCTCAAAGTTGTAGAATATGGATGAGTCGAACGTGTTTTTTTATTTCAAAAAGTGAAAAATTGGGCAGGTATATAATTATTTGATGATCAGAAAACGATACACTAGATATCAAGCCAACATTAACTTCTCATCCTGTGTCGTCAACAATAAAATACGAGTCTTCATATTGATACCAAATTTCTTTATCCAGTGTTCTTATGCAGATAGTCAGTAACACTTTTTGTAAAGTCTTTGAATATCCCTGTAGATTTTATAGGTTAAGGCCCACTTTACATGGTCAACGGTCACATGCTTTATACGCCAAATGCAACTTTTGGCGATGATAAATTGTTTTGTCTCTGTTTGTATGCTGGCTGTATTTTAAGCTGGAAACTATAGTCCTGTATTTTTTTTTTTTTTTTTTTTTTTTGAAAATGGATTAATGGGATGCTTTTTCCGAAACAAGTGAAAATTGGGCAAATATATTATTATTTGATGATTTTAATACGATAAAATCTATCAAACTAATACAATTTTTCTTCCCATGTCAACAACAATGAAACACAAGTCTTCATATTTACACCAACTCTCTTTATCCAATCTCTACAGGCAACTTTCATTTGGATTCGAATTACTGAATGCTCCCTTGCGTATTGTGCATTCAAACTGTAAGACACTACAATTCTCCCTGATTTTTATTGCATTAAAATTGTAAGAAACTTTAGATGTGTTTGAATTTATTATTTTAATATTAATAAATACATATGAAATACTTCTACTTCCATTGGCCCTTAGAGAGTGATCGACTCAAATGCTTGATTTATGGAAAAGTGTAATGAAGTTAACTGTTCTAATTTTAATATCCCTTGTAAAAACCGAATGCTTTTAAACTATCCCAGCTGACCCTAGTTGTCATTACATTTCTGCCTGCTTTACTGTGCATAGTTTGTCCACGGTTTCTGTATTCTCAGAGGATTGCGCATTATTAAGTCATGTTTCCTGGGTTTTTTTGTTTTTGTTTTTTTTTCTTTTTTGGTGACAAAGGTTTGAACCACACAACTTTTGGGTTTACCTGATAAGCAGTCTGAGGCTAGATGCCCACATTCATCACCGGTACACTCTGGGTCCTGTTGAATTGCAAGGACCAAAGTTGTGTATTGGCCTTTGAACTAGTGTTTCTGGGTTGTGGCATAAAACGGGACTGGCCTGGTTTTCATTGATTAAGTTCCCCGTGGTGCCATTTGCATTTTTATTACCTGTGACACACTGTGGGTGTTATTTGGTAGCATTGATTTTTTTTTCTTTTTTTTTTTTTGGTACTACAAAATGTTAATGTAGATTTGTAATCCCCAGATAAAGCTTTGAACCTTCAGTTACGTTACTTTTGGTTTCCATGTGTACCTAACTTTTTGATGTGTATAAAGTCCATGGAGGTAGAGTATGTTTATAATGTTCCAGGTTCATAAATATCACAAAAACGATGTAGGCCTACTTTACTCTTTTGCTGTAAAATTAGCTGACTGGCAAGTCGGGAGAACTAAATGGTGATAGGCCTAACAGGTCTCTTTTTATTTTTGGCAGAAGTAATGAAACTTGTGTTTTGGGTGGTTAGGCTTATACATTTCGGAAAAGAGCTAGTGTCTGCAGTCAATGATGAATATTTCTAAGGTTGAGAGGACCGGTTTAAAACCACCAGTTGCCTTTCATGGGTGACTGCCTGTTTCAAGTCAGGAGTGAAATTTGTTTCTTCACATTGGTATTGGAAGAGAAATGTCGATGCTTTGGCAAGTCTGGAATCTCTTTGCTGTCATTGTTGGGTTTGGAATTAATGAATGTGGATCATTTTTTTTGGTACTATTTGAAAATTACTTCATTGGCTATGTTGTGCTGTGGGCTTTGTTCTCCGACTCATAGTTAAAGTGGAGGTAGAGTATGTTTATAATGTTCCAGGTTCATAAATATCACAAAAACGATGTAGGCCTACTTTACTCTTTTGCTGTAAAATTAACTGACTGGCAAGTCGGGAGAACTAAATGGTGATAGGCCTAACAGGTCTCTTTTTATTTTTGGCAGAAGTAATGAAACTTGTGTTTTGGGTGGTTAGGCTTATACATTTCGGAAAAGAACTAGTGTCTGCAGTCAATGATGAATATTTCTACGGTTGAGAGGACAGGTTTAAAACCACCAGTTGCCTTTCATGGGTGACTGCCTGTTTCAAGTCAGGAGTGAAATTTGTTTCTTCACATTGGTATTGGAAGAGAAATGTCGATGCTTTGGCAAGTCTGGAATCTCTTTGCTGTCATTGTTGGGTTTGGAATTAATGAATGTGGATCATGTTTTTTTTTTGTACTATTTAAAAATTACTTCATTGGCTATGTTGTGCTGTGGGCTTTGTTGTCCGACTCATAGTTAAAGTGGAGGTAGAGTATGTTTATAATGTTCCAGGTTCATAAATATCACGAAAACGATGTAGGCCTACTTTACTCTTTTGCTGTAAAATTAGCTGACTGGCAAGTCGGGAGAACTAAATGGTGATAGGCCTAACAGGTCTCTTTTTATTTTTGGCAGAAGTAATGAAACTTGTGTTTTGGGTGGTTAGGCTTATACATTTCGGAAGAGAACTAGTGTCTGCAGTCAATGATGAATATTTCTAAGGTTGAGAGGACCGGTTTAAAACCACCAGTTGCCTTTCATGGGTGACTGCCTGTTTCAAGTCAGGAGTGAAATTTGTTTCTTCACATTGGTATTGGAAGAGAAATGTCGATGCTTTGGCAAGTCTGGAATCTCTTTGCTGTCATTGTTGGGTTTGGAATTAATGAATGTGGATCATGTTTTTTTGGTACTATTGGTACAGTAATTAACATATGAGGCCTGCCTGTTTCATATAGGCATAAGTTACAGTATTTTGGTTGATGTCTGAACGACTTTAGGCAGTTTGATTATCTGGTAAGTCTTTGTCAATACTTTCACATATAAAGCCTACTGGATTGAGATAGGCCTAAGAAGTTTCAATCGATGTTTTTAGGTATTTAGGAAGTTAGATTATCCGATTAACTTTTAAGGCTCCTTTATTTTTGCAAATATTAATGATAAGAAAGATTTTTGTTTTTGTTTGTATCACAAAATTCTGAGAAAATATTCTTTTGGGGGATGATTTTGGTTGCTTAAAGCAGAATTTCCATATGAAAGATGTGTTTGCTCACAAATTGGGTGTTTTTCCTTGGTCAATTTCGAATCCTGATGTTAGCAAGCAGAAAATAAACAAAGTTATTCGTTTTTCTGCACTTCAGAAAGAGTTTTCTCCTGTTGAGAATATCCCAACCCATTCAACATGCATCATTGATGATAATGGTCTTGTGTCCAAGGTTAATGGTGAAGAAAAGACATGCTTGTGATCAGTTACATTGAATTCTGGTGTTGGAAGACTTCAAGCAGTCAATAAGTGTGGGAGTTAAGATCAACCAAAATGGGCACAGGAGAGTGAATAGTTGCTAGATGCTGCAGTGACGGCTGGTGAGTTTGCTTTGAAGCATAGGCAGTGCACATAATTATGTACAATTATATGTTTTAGTCACATTTTAACTTTGGCATTTTTGCTTGGAGACCCTGTTTCTTTAAGGGTGCATTTAAGCATTAAAAAGCCTATTCATTTCTTTCGTAACCATACTGTATTTAAAGGCCCACATCATTTTTTCAGTAATATTTACAGGAAAACCAAAATATTGCAATAAATGTACAGGACTGAAGCAGTCAATTTTTCATCAAAATTTAAAACAGTTTTCGGCGGAATTTTTTTATGGCTATACAAAGATGACATCTAGTGGTCACCAGACAAATTAAAGACAAATTGACAACACAGAGACATTTATTTTATGTATTAATACATTTCACCTGATGCAAGGTTCAGTTAAATAAAAAAACTTATGTATCTGACAGCAAAAATACTGTGAGTCTCAATTACACACACAATATTGGTCTTCCTGTGAGATAACATCTGCTGGAGATCACTGAATGCATGTACCATGCTAACTTTTCAGTGGCACTTACTCAGACCCTAAGACTTCGCGCATTAATTCTTCAGTGCACCCTCAAATTACAGAAGAAGGCAGTTCATCTCCTATCCTACGTTGCATATGATAAACATACCGATTATCCATTTTAACAGCTTAAGATGTTAGAACGTAATAATATTCTACATTTAAAAACATTACAATTTTGTAACAGATGTTCTAAAAATTGAAGTCGAAGATTCCAGGTTTTGTGTCAATATTTGTGAGCCACCTATAGCTACCCATTCTTATTATAACAGGTGAAGTCAAATGGCAAGAATTCCACTACCAAATAAAGCAATAGCAAAAGCCTGCATCAGATATCACATTCTTTGTCTTCTGCTATGTACCACTTCCACTTCTTATATAAAAGACGAAGTTCATACACATAGCCTTTCTGGTTGTTCAAATTGTAGAAAGTTGCATGGTATTAGTGACCGCAATTATGTAAGTACCATGCCCAATTTATGTGTATGTGCCAACTAATTGCTTTGTTCTTGTCCCTATTATGTAGTTATAAACCTAATACTTTTATAACTTTCAAGCCATAAATGTCATTTTTGTCTCCTTTAAAGGTATTGCTTATTACTTATATTAAGTTTCCCTTGGTGACCCATTCGGTAATGGGTTATCCGTAGCTGGGGTCATCCTGACTGAATCTCAAGATATGCCTACATCCTTTAATGATAGTTAACCAATATATTTTATGAGGATGATATGATCATTGTTACTTCTGCTGTCTTTTGTAAGTCAAATACAACAAGTTCTGAGTTCATACAATCTGGCTTGTGAGCCAGATTGAATGAACAAAACAGACACAGTTACAGTGGGGAAGGTACCCTTTCTACCATAAGAATGAGTCAATAAGATATCTTGGAGTGATATAGGTGGCTTCAAGGTGAAGGTACAATTTAGTCAAGTGTGAATGAACGTGCAAACTAAGTATTCTGGCTCTCTTGCTGCAATTGTGATCAAAAGCTCTAAGAATGATAGGAAGAAGGGGAAAATGAACATATACTGAGAAAAGAACTGGAGTCTTAGGCTGTAGTGGGAGAAACATTTGGTAGTGGCTTATTTAACAACATGGAAAATCAATAATAGCCTGAGGCGAAGTTGATCTAGCAAAACTTAGTATCCAGTAGGAAGAAAACTGCACCTACGAGTCAGCATGTAATAGTGCGTCAACAGAGCAACTGGTTAGTAGTGTACCTGTGTGATATTTTGTTGACAATGGGGTACTGGTTTGCAAGTGGAGAGACTGTATGATACCTGTTTGTAACACATGGGCTAAGGTACATTAAGTGGTAGAAACGTGCATACCGAGAAAGTGATGCAAATGGCACAAGACTTGCTATGTTGGTCATTTAGTTAGTAAAAAAACTCAGCGTTGGATTTAAAGCATTTTTCTGGCCAGGTTAACAAAATGATGCGGTGCAGATTGTTAACCCTATAACCCTTGTCAGGTGGTAAATAAACCTAATCAAAAGGTAAAGGTCACACCATTGACGTCCATGTCTTCATCAGGAATCCATTCTACACTGTTGTAGTTGATTGGGTTGGTCTTTTGCCAAATAATTAATCTGGAAACAGGTATCTTTTTGAGTATTATAGACACATTTACAAGGCATCCAGAGGTTATGTTCTTAGAAACATGAATACTAAGTCTACACAGGCAAAAGTGATACTGTTTTACCACAGTAGGGTTACCAAAGGTCACAAGACCAGATCTAGAGACAAACCGTGTGCCTGGATTGTTCCAAGACATGTAAAAGGAATTTAATATTCAGCATAATACTTCTTCAGATTATCACCGACAGAGCCAAAAAGCTTTAGAAAAGGTATCAGCAGACTTTGAAAATACATGAGATTTGTAATAATGATTATTGTATGGACAATGCTGAAAGCTAGTCCAGATGATTGCAGGCGTTGGTTGCAGTCAGAGGAGTCCAAAATGAATTACCAGGGTCAGTCTCTTTTGCATTAGCATACAGTATTGAAGTAAGAGGGCCACTGGAGCTTTTTAAAGAGTGTTGCTGTGACCCTGGGAGTGCTAGTAAACTTCATACTTTGAAGTATGTGTGTGAACTCAAGGAAGTGTTTGAGGCACAAGAAATGGAAAGACAGGAAAGAAAGCTAAGGAAAGGGCACTCAAGCCATGTGAGAGGGCATTGCTGTTGCATATGGAGTAGTTCACTTCAAGCTAAGTTTTCAGGTCCTTACATGGTTGACTTAATCACTTGGATTATGTTGTTAATAATACTCTGCACCTGATAAAACAAAAACGAATTCGACATGTCAGCATGTTAGAGGCTTGTTATGATTGGTACGTTCTTCCACGCATAAAAATTTAGTGAAGGCAAGGTTGTTAAAATACAGGAGAAAAAGATGTAGATCCAGTGGCTGCGTACATTGTACTTATTTTGCCACCCTCTAAGAAAACTTCAGATGCTTTCATGATGATGCAAAGGTAAGTGATTTGAGTGGGTCACATCAAGAAGATAAGAAAGGCCTGATTATAGAGTATGCAAATTTGTTTTCTGATGTTCCTGGAAGGACTAAAATTTTAGAACATAAACTCGTTCTGAAAAATAGGGTACAGCCAATGAAGCAACAACCTTACTGATTAAATCCTGTGTGTTGGAAATGATCACATAAAAGACATGGAATCACTATGGACAGTGCTGTGATAGTTGTACTTAAGCCATATTCATATTTCAGGATTCATAATGATTTTAGATAACTACATATCCTGACTGTTAGGGATAGTAACCTGTGTCACATGTTGAAGACAACATTAACAAAATAGGACTGGGTCAGTGAACATCAAAGTATGATTTATTAAAGGGCTACTTGCAGGTGTGTCTGCCTTACAAATCCCAACTGTTTTTTGTCCTAAGGTATCAAAGGGTGGGGATTCATTGACAAATTAGGAGAGGTGGAGTGTACATCAAAATATGATTTTTTTAATAGCTACTGGTAGTTTTTTTTTTTCACTAAAAAATCGCATTTTTTTTTTCGCTCCTGACCATTGGTAGCAGCATAAAATGCTTCTTTTTGGACTGAAAATCAACCTGCGTCATTTATGAAGCCTATGGAAAGAGCTTAGAGTGGTTTAGATGGGTGTACTGTATATTTCAATGATGTGGCCCTATTAACTGAAAATGGGATTGATCACCTGCCTAGAGTGAGAGCTTTTCTCCAGAAATTTACAGATGCAAAGCTCACAGTGATTCTGGTCACACGTGAGAAAGGTAATGCTAGGGTCACATATCTAGGTTACAGAGCTGGTCATGGTCAGGTGGTACCAAAGAGTGTTCTTACAATTGTTTGTTAGGATCTGAAATTCAAGTGGACACGAGCATGTCAAGAAGCATTTTATGTTCTAAAACAGTTGTTAATGCAGGCACCAGTGCTTGTGGTAGCAGATCCAAGGCCACTCAGGTTGTTTGCAGATGCAGCAGATATAGGTTTGGGTCTTGATGAGTCAGGATCTGAAGGTCCGGATCACCCTGTAGCATATTTTTCTGAAAGTACATACATTCAAAAGCTAACACGAGATAAACCAGGTGGTATATTTTTGTATGGGAACTCAACTTGTGCATGCGTCACACCAAAGGATGTGGCAAATTGAAATCAGATTTTATTATACAAAACAGTGGCAGCTAATTTAGCATCAGGAGGGCCACCCAAACCTATATAGAAGTAGATAAACGCACATAAATGTAGCTACACAACTCTGTAAAACTAAAAGGGCTGCGTTGCCTGTGCTTTGCAGCATGTCAGAGAGTGCAGAGGTAGAGGCTTTCCTCCTATCGGGTCTCAATTTGCATGCACATTTACTTTTAATTGTTTTCTGAGTGGAAGAATGTAGGGAGGAGTGTTGTATACTGCAATCATATAAAGTCTGAGAATAATTCCCAAAGAATGTGTACGAGTAACTGTTGAATGTGGTTTAGTGTATTTTTTTTCGGTATCACAACACTATTTGTTACTGTATGACTGTTTTTATATTTTACGAGACTTTCATATATCATAAAACGGTTTTCTCAGTGAAAAATGGAGTTTGCATTTTCAGGATGGCAAGACATTCCACTATGTCAATCCATTCCACCGAAAGGAATTTTGGGCCCCCAAATTTTAAAGCTATCTATATGTAAAGCGTGCAAAGCTCCAAGGTGATAGTGAGAACAAGATATAAATATTTAAATCTTCATGGTGTCAATAATGCCTCCTTTCATCTGCCAATTCAAGTCATTTACAGCTTTTTACTTTAAAGACATTTAAAACGTATGACTAAAGCATCATTATAAAGTGTACAGGTTGCCAGCAAAAACAAGTATGATATGAAGGGAATAAACATACAAATCCAGCCGCCGAATCACTTCATGAGATTTGCTTAACACCTGGAGTTAACGTGATACTGATGACTACTCTTTGAAAGCTACTATTCTTTTTAACATTTTTATATTGTTAAGAAGGGCCACACACAATAATTTCTGTGCAATAAATTACTACTTAGTCCAAAATGGAAGAAGGTCATCACTGCATTCAAAACGGTACATCACCTTGAACAGGAGCACGGGCCCAACCCCATTCCCAGCGAGTAGGCGATTTCCCTGTACTCCCGGCAGGGTGGGGCTTAGCACTGCATGCAAATACCTTTAGCTTAACGGATGCATACTTGAGCAACAATTTTTTTATGTCCCGTATCCACGATTTGGTTCCTACTTAGTATATTAGAATGAAATAAGAACACTGAGAGTCTAAGTACAAACAAAAGGTATTGTTTCAGGTGCACACAGAATAAAATGCAGCTCAAGAGGGCAAAAAAAACTTCCTCACAAGACAAGATAATTTATTTTGTCTGTAGCTGCTGTTCAGCTTGTTCATTTTACATACCAGGAGGTATGCCACTAAAGTCATGTGTAGGTCTTATTTGATGTCAGCTTTACAAGTAAATGCTCACTGAAACAGCAGAAAAATACCACTGTAGATAATGGAAACAAAGGTTGCAGAAAATTTATTGATTTATCGTTTTAATAATTTGTATCTTCTCGATTCACTCTATGTGCCACTAAAGCAAACCAGAACATTTAATTGAGTGGGACGGCAAGGAGATTCTGGTGGTAAAGAGCACTTCTCAAGAACAATTCACTGCATTGCTGCTGATCATGTTGTAGACGCTGGTAAGACTAAAGCGTCATACCACAGCTTTCCCAATATAAGGGGCATAGTGTTCTGTAATCGATATAGTGTATTGAATAGTGTTTGTTTATGAGATGAAAACACATCAGCTAGCCTGTGGAGAAAAAAATAAGGAAAAGTTTCTTATTGATTCAATCATAGTGTACTTTCTTGCGTGACTAATGAAGATGCTCGGAAACAGCAAATGATCAGAGCTCGAGTCCCTTTTGATTTTGTAAGTACCAAATGACCACGGGCTCTGACTTTTCAACTTTTCCACCTGCACTCAAGTGATAATGTGTGAAGCTACTAAAGTGTGCCGTCAAATCAAGATGCAGGTACTAGTATGGTTACTTAAGAAATTGCACATAGTCAAATTAATCAAAATGTTCATATTTTATTAGTACCGTGTAGTCTTCTTATTCAGGCTTTTGGGAGAAATAACTCTGTGTGTGTGTGTGTGTGTGTGTGTGGCGGGGGGGGGGGGGCAAATAAAATTTACTTGCTGCCACGTCAAAAGCAAGGGACAATGTATTGAGATCTTTCAATATGTCACTGCCTAGGCACAGTTATTCCTAGTACCTTAACCACAGAAGACTCTACTACACGGTTCACATCTATGTGAAAACCATGCTTCTCTTCATAACATCAGGTAAGCTGAAGTTCCAAGGAAAATATGTTTTCATGCAAGCAGTTCATGGTCGGTGAAGCGTAATTCCGTACCATTTACCAGCCCCAGGGTGCTCAATGTTTAAATGAGCGTATTGGTAAAGGAGTAACATATGAATAACCTTGACAAAGAAGATTGTATTACGAGATAGAAAGCCATTATATTCCAATACCCTGTTGTGTTCTGCCGTGTTTTAATTCATGTAGATTCGGAATCCAAAAAATTGACACTTATACAAATTGTCCCTAAGTTCTGTCGAATTCAACCCCCTGTCGCCCGTCTGGATTGGAGTTCAACCAGGTCAACCGAGCATCGTATAGTCAATACGAACGCGAGGTTTGGCTTATATCACAGAATGCAGGCCAGTCACATGACGTATTTCTAACATCTGGTTGGACCACCACATCAACCATTCTTAATATATAGCTGGAACATGGAGGAGGGATCGTCGGTTATTAAACAGTAAATAAATAAAATGTCTTCATGCACAAAGTTGCCAGAGAACTTAATACACTTAATTTTATCATGATGTACATATATTACGTTGTGGACGACATTGACTTTCACCTAAGCAGGTAACCAAGAAAACAAATCACCGACAATAATAAGGTGTCAGACAGTTGAACTTCAAATGTGGATAGTTTTACATGATAAAAGGTATAGGCTGAAATCTTACAGCTAAGGTCTGAAGCCAGGATATAAAGGTGGGCCCCAGTATCTATTCGTCGGCATATCTCTATCAAATGCATATATTTGACCTTGATTGACAGCAGCGGGTAGTTCGACAAGGTTTACGGTCTACTGTAGGTATGCAAGATGTAGGGTGTAAGATAATTCAAAGAAACTCACACTCTCAAACAAGTTTAAATTGTACAGGATTGGTGTATGAGTGTATTATATACACAAACAATTGCCATTCATATTATTATTATATTCAAAATACCCATTGGCACAAATAGTATAAAACGGAATTAATATTGAAGCATCATTAACTCTTATTGACGTAAATATTTTAACCCTTCAGTACATAATATACTCATTTGCTCCAACCGGATGAAGCAGAATTAATGTAAAAGTATCCTGAACTCTACAGTACAGTTATGTATCCGTAATTACATTGGATTTCCTGATATCCCTGATGATATCACACAAATGTATACTTTTGATTTTTTTTGAACCTGCACCTACATGATGAAGCATATTAATATGTGTGGGAAAACATGGTTTTATATGCATTCCTTTACATACGTATACCAGATGTCTTAAAAGTGAATAACGCCACATACTGTAAATGCCACTGTTTGCCAAGCTGCAAGTGCACAGATGATTACACACACACACATATATATATATATATATATATATATATATATATATATATGGATGGGTTGTTGTGCACACGAATCGCTTGAAAGTAAGAGGATATGGTTTCCTCGAGACATTGTAAAAATAATTTTAATCAAATACCACAATAACATCGGACTTGTTTAAGCTCCCCCAAATTTTAAACACATTGTACCAGTTTTATCATATTTACAGCAGTATCCATATAACTTTCGACGACATATAAGAACCAACTATTTTATATGTAAAGCTGCTTGGAAGTAAGAGTGCGTTAAATCTGTACTAGCGTTGCCGAACGATAAATTCATATTATGACCGTCTCTCGCGAGAGAACGGGTGCATTTAAAAAACTGCTGAACGGCAGACTTTTTTATCAAGTTGGTTTTCTCAACTTGTGTCTATACACACACACACACACACACACACATACGCACACATATATATATATTACATTACAGCAACAATTATAAATTACAAGCACTATTAGCAATATTTGTATAGGATATATGTTTCACTTTGTTATTATTCTTCATTTTCTCTAGAAAATGCTGTTAATGCTTTTAATTCACAACTTACAAATGCACATGTCGGCTAGGGTCAACAGGCTGTTGCAATGAAATGATGGTGCGATGTCTATTTAGAGTTTGCTGCATTATGTTTGTCTTTTGTCAATTTCTGTACAAAAGTCAATTATATTGCAACTGTGTGTCCATTTGATATTATGCATGTCAAGGGTATGTTTTTCAGATCTGCCTATATTTATTATATGCACTATTTAAAACCTTTCTGCCAAAACATGTCCTCTGCAGGAGACAACGAATTGGTATGCTTTCTGCTATGAACACATTTTGGGGCCACAATGTTAGGCCTTGTGAAATAATCTTGACTGTACTGTTGTTATCAGGTTACGTTCACAATGCCTAATCTCAAAATCTCAATGTCCTCGGAAATGTTTCGGTTAATCTGAAACTCCATCCAAAGGTGGGCTAATGGCGAGAAATATACTGCATGTATTGTTATTCAATCAAAATATCGCTGTATATAATTTTGGAATTCTGAGAATATATAATAGACATAGCCAAAGGCATCTAGAAACTTTCACTCATGCCATTACCCAGAAGAAAAAGCAGTTCTATCCCCTGGCAACATATCCCCCAAAGTGGGGACTTCAACTGGACGAGAAGTCTGGAAATATTTTTACAGTTCTAAGTCGTAAGGAAACAAAAAAATTACGTAAATAAGACGAGTTATTCTGCGACACGGGTTTGGGACTGCTCTCGCATTACATAAACCCTCAACTGGCCCCGTGTAACTTGCTTCGTTTTCAGAAATGAGGGTCGATTCTGTGTGTGGTATGGCAGTATGACGCAGGCGCCACGCCCACGGTGCCAGCTTCAATCATCCGCGTCATGATGCCATAACATACCGAAAAGCGACCCTTATTCCTTATATTTACATTTTCCCTTCATTTCTTCTGCTCGACTACACGAAATTTAGCAGGCCTGAAGAGAATTGAGAGAAACGTGGGGTAACTGATTTGTCCAGCTTGTTCAAGTGTTGAGTTCCCGAAACCACAGGTGGGCGTGGTTTATTGGAATGTGGGCGGGACACATGACATTGTGTTATGGTCCGATAACACACAAGGCTCACGTTTTATGGTCTAATAACACATCAGGCTGTCTCCTGTATTTGCAAGGTTAAAAGTTAGATTGAATGTAAGTATGAATGTTTGAAAACAACTCAATTTAGTGCTTTCTGGCCTTAATGCCTAAAATGGACATGGACACAAAGCGGGTCTGATGCAACTTCTGTATGTAATGCCATTCAATTGTATTTGTGTCTTTGTATCCAGAACCACTTCTTAGAAGTCATTACCCTGTTCCGCATTCCGAACTCATTACTCTGCATAAACTAACCTGTAACTGCCTAAGCTATGTACATATGGAAATACCATTGTGTGTATTGCACACGTTCCTCTGTAGAATGTTGACATAGGCTGTATTGGCCCAAACAAGACAAAGGGTCTTCAGCGGTAACTACTCAGATCATGTTTCAGAGCCTATACCAGTTGATGTCTCTCTGAATAGCGACTCCTTGTATGAGCTTAATATTCAGTAAAGACAACCCCAAAAAGAAGGTTACAAAATATTTTGTCCACCGGACTTCTAGGTGCTGCACAGGAAAGGCGTCAGTAGGAAACATGTCTTTGCTGCAACATACTGTGGAAAAAGTAGACCAAAAATTATGTTCCACTGTGTGCATACAATTGCGTATATATATAAAATATTGCCTTGTGAATAATCACACTTAATGTTAAACAATAGATGTTATTTCCCGAAAATCTTGAATTATGTAGTACACCTGGTTAGATTAAAAATGGCACCTTGGCCCATAGTATAACTGTGAGACCATAAGATTATCTTTGTTGAGGTGTGGGTTCAGTTCGCTTCAAATTTTATTTGTAAAAGAAAAAAAAAAGAAAAAAAAGAAAAAACAAGTGTTTATAAAAGCCCTGCAAGAAATATAGATCCCACCATCTGGATTTAAGATTGGTTACATATTCAACTGAAGGCAAACACACAAGGGCTGAGTGACAAACGTGATCAGTTCCAGTTTAATAATGTTAACTACCATCAGATGGATTGTATTATTCCTATTGGGCCTGCGTTAGCGTCTATGTGCCACGGTTGATTGTATTTGATAGTATATACACTGATTTTGACAACTTCGAATTCTGCTATACACATTTATTTGATAGTTTGGAAAAACCCCGATATTTAAAAATGGAGTGGAAAATATGACTTTGTGAAATATGTAGATAGAAAATGAGTCTTCATTACGCATATATAAGGTGGATTTAAAAAGTTACATAATCTTATAAATGAGGTTGTAAGCGAGTATGAACTGTAGTCCACAATGTAATGATATATACTTGGGAAAAGATTTCTGGTGAAGTTGAGAGTTGTATGCACAAAATCGAATTAAGCCACTTCTTACTTTAAGTTCGTACCTGTCTCAAGTCAGGAGAGAGGTGCTGCTTCTTGCTATACGTCTGGTGTATGCCTTTCTTCATCCAAATGCAATTCAATATCGCGTGTTTAATGGCTAGTGATTTTGATCGTGGTTGAATCTTGATTACACAGGATTTGGTGTGGTGTCTTTGAAAATAATAGTTGTTGAAATTAGTGTCTGCATCAAGCACTCATGACAGTCATTATTTTGTGGGTGCGGATTTGAAATTGGACAGAATTTGAATATCGATTTTGATAAGTGATCATGATTCATCAAGCTAAAAACTATGAAGACCAAGAGAAACCCCATAGGTACTTTCCCACAAGTGTTTAAATCTAACAATGGGCCTTTGATTTACGTTTATCAAGAAATTGTATTGTGTCTTTTTGACCAGAACCACTTCCTAGTAGTCATTACCCTATTTCACAGTCTGAACTCTTTACTCTCCATAAGCTAACCTGTCACTGTCTAACCTATATACATATGGAATTACTATTGTCCATATTGCGCACGTTCCTCTGTAAAATGTTGACATAGGCTGTATCAGCCCAAATAATTTAAAGGGTCTTCAGCGGATAACTACTCAACATGCTTCGCAGCCTATTACCCGTACATGTCTCTCCGAGTAGCCGCTCCTTGTCTAAGCTAAATATCCAGCAGAGATAACCGACATAATAATGAAGAAATATGAACGTGGCCGACGATGAATAAGCTAAATATGTGCAGTTTTGCTTATAAATGCAGAGCTTCATTATGAAAGAAGAATACCTGTCAAACAAACCATAATTACTAAATTTGTATATTACAGGTTCAGATAAAAACAATTTGACTTACCCCTGAACCAATATGTACCCTTTCTAGCTGGACAGCTTATCATAGTTAAACCACCCACCAGTGTATACCTGAAGTAGAAACAGGATGGGGCATTATATTCAGTCCCACTGATTGTAAAATAAACAGTTGCAGCTACACTACCTGTTCAAACCAAGGGATACCCTAACAAGGACTGCAACAATGGACATCGTCCTCCAGAAATGTAAAAGAAACTCCATGATGACACCTACCCCTCAAACAATTAAACTCTATTTTACTGCCAACCCTGAGTCAATGTATCAACGTAATGTATTTGGTTTGTGACATTTCAGAAAATACTGTCAATTTTGAGTATTTTTTTATTTGAGTAAATGTGCATGTCAGAAAAGAATGCAAGTCATTGGCGTTTATGCTAAACACATGTTATCAAAACAATTTTTCTTAAGAAGATTGAGACACATTTCCGATTTGCTACTGGAAGAATGCTAATATTTACATATACCTTTACCGTTTTTTTTCATAATTTTCATAACTCACAGAAGATCAGAACATGTCAGCAACACCACGCAGTAACCAAATTGGTAGTGGTGGAGTCCAGCTACAGTCCCTCTCAGTTTTGAAGATAATTTAAAATCCTGCCATTGATTTTCACATCCAGAAAAGACCACAAACTGTACAGCGTGATCATTTGGATACATTCAGAAAATACATACCAAAGACACAAAGAACCTCACGACCTTCCAAATGAATCTGACTGACGATTCTGGAGGAGACGTCGCCAATGTGAACTCCTGTTGCAATCCCCATCGACTTTAATGTAATCAATAGAAATTTATACATTAACCGCTAAGTACTCGGATTTGAATAAACCATTAAATCATGAATCTATAGCATCACCATCTAAGAAATGTTCTTTGTGTGACACTTTCTTAGGGAACCTTTCCACATACTTCTGCATAATCTGAATGACGGTTTAGAAAAAACGCCAGCAACACACCAAAATCGCAGCGCAACCTGGCAAACAAAATTCTAGAGATTCACAGAAATGTCCTGTTACAATTGTGGAGCAGTTGATGAACCGGGAAATTAAATAGTAATCGTTATTTCAGGATTGAGATGTCTCATCCGGAAGCCTTTTGGAAAGATAAAATGAACAATATTTAAAGCTGCGTCGTGATAGTGAAAATATAGTGGGAATTTTAAAAGCTTAACGAGCAGTAAGGTTTCAGGAAAACACTTGTCAGCATGGCATCTCTCCATAACTTGAAGTTGCTGATTTTGCAAAAAAAAGCAATTGGTCTCCCCGTGGACCCTAAAGATTTATGCAATAAAATATGTGTGTGGAAATCAAGAGAAAAATTGATGTGGTAAGAAACTATCATCACGTGAATTTAGCTTATCAATAACTGTCAGGCCAGATCATGTGAAAGCGTTTTTACAAATATATCTTAATTTAGAAGACTCACACCCTCTGATCTAGTTTATTTGCTAATCTGGATAAAAGGATGTGTTAATAATGAGATACCCCACTTTAGAGTTGTCCAGTCTGTTCGCGCAATAGTCACCGACAGGAGGCATTTTGGAGGTCAAACTAAGCAAACATTTATAGCAAATCTGATTAAGTTTTTTTTTTCAAGTTTTCAAGGACCTATCACATGGAAATTCAAATAGTTAATCTTATGGCCTTACTACCAGTGACACAGCATATGGAAAGAAAATATCAAACGATGAAACACCAAAAGAATAGATACAAAAAGTCCTTTTGCCATTAGCGCCCTATTTTATTGAATCCTCCCGTTGCTGGCATAAGTATACCTCATCCGGAAATGCCCAGGTAACAACTCCAGGATATATTTACACAGTCATTAATTTACTGCAATCAAGTCACATGGCTACTTGAAGTAAGATGTATTAATAATTAATATACCTTTTCTTTTTCAATTTAATATCTAATTCTTCCTAACAACCTAGACAACAATCTCATAATGTTTATTTATCAAATTTCTTTTGCATGTTTTATATAAAACATTTTAACCTTTACAAATTCCATCACATTTAAATCACTTTGATGAAACGTTTACAAACTAACTTTACGAATAGATCATAGCACATCAACCTTTAGACCTTCCATGTGTACGCCATTTTTGGCACGATTTTAAACTACAACGATGCATCTCAATAACCACTCATAACCCTTCTGTGCGATGTTAAATATGACTGTTGCGCGTATGTATCTCCAAGCAAACTCTTATTTCTTATACAAACACTAGCGTTATACTCTTATTTATGCATTTGCATTATATCTAACCACTATAAACTCATATTTATCCATGCATACTGCACGCCCCGCGCACCTTATGAATTCCATACAACTTTATGAACATAATGAACACATGTATGTATATATGTGAATAATTGTACAATGTTTTACCAAGCATTTAACAGTATAATATATCAGAGCACAACCATAAATCGTTTCTTGCGCTGGTTATATCTTATGCATAGATTTATTATCATATTTATTACTTCAGAAGTCGCGAATACGCACCACAGCAACCATTTTAAAATGTATGCCTAATAATGCACACATAGCGGAGCATTTTCCTGCCACGGAAATAATGCCTGATATTATTAAACCATTTAGTCAAATGAGAATGTAATTCTTTATGCAGTAATCTAGAGCTATATAATTCAACTAAATTCCACTGTATGTAAAACTTACCACCTCAATTGGCGTCCTGATGGCCTGTTTGGAAGTCACTCCATGATCACACCACACATAGAAATTTACCCTTTCGTAATCGAAGCTTAAAATCATATTGAACAATGTCGATATTTGACTACATCCACAATTTTATTCAGAACTGTGCAGTAAAAGTTAAATCAATAACCAAAATTGATCAATTTTGACCATACTCACGCATGAGCTTTTCCAGCAGATTATTGCAAACATTACACGTGGCACGTAGGTAAGTGCACATGGAGCACTAAAAGCAAAAAAAATAAAGAAAAAAAACCGATTTCTAGGCATTTCTTATGAGGCATAACCCGCACGTCCACCTTTCGTGATGTTCCTTTTTCAGGAAATCCGATACCCAGACTTCCATGACTCTTATATCTGTATTTTTATCTGCTTCAAATGGTGGAGCTGCAAGTGGAGTCCAGTAGCCTAACAGATCTTTATACATTGGAGCCACATCTTGCCCAGCAAATATGGCAAGAATGCGTGGTCCATCTCTGAATGCTGTCCGCCAGTGAAAACTCCATAAGCTTATTGTATACAAAGAAAACAAGTACTCAAAGGCTCTAACCGGCTTGACTAAACGGACCTGTGTGCAATCGAATCTTTAATCACCTATGAACTTAAAAAAATATTGATTTATACTAGCTTAATTGTAAGTGGAATGAGAGACAAGAATGAGCGGAGAATCACATAAGAGACATCAGACATTTGTGCCGAGACCCTTTTAGACAAAGTTTACTATCAAAAATAGATGGGATAGTCCTGAATCTGACACTCGCCCTTTGTCGATGAATTATATTCAGCTAAATTGTTTCAAGTCCCCCCTTCATTTTGCAAAAGAGGATTTCAACTCCATATCAACATTTTAAGTTGTTTCAACTCCCCTTTTGTCTCAGAAGAAAGAACAAAAAGACATGGAGAGAATTAAACATGACAAGTGGCACGCATCACAATCTAACAACTGAGACATATGAAATAACCTTCAAATGGAAACTCTTTCTTAACGCCGGCTGTAAACAGTTTCAATACAATTACGAAAACCTGATGGTGCTGCCACCGTGGTTACCGTTACAGCTATTAAAAAGTTCTAATCATGTTTACAAATATATATCAACCTTTTACATATAAGGTAGTATATACCCAACTGGGAAATGCAAGAAACGTTATGCAGTCATGCCTTTAGGCGAAGGACAAATAATATATATATATATATATATATATATATATATATATATATATATATATATATATATATATATATATATATATTACTCTTGCCAATAACACTATATAACAAGTGACAAACAATCTGACACCAATATATTATACCATATATATAAATCTTATACCCCGACATATTTGTACCTCTAACTAGATAAAAAATGAAAACCTTGAAAAACAATAGACAAAATAACCAACCAGTGCTATTGCTTCCACTAATCTATATGTGTCCATACTATGTTGTATCAACCTAAGGGAGGCTTATCTGAGAAATTGTCCTATGCAACTAATTAACTCTAGTCCTGAGCAACGCACATCTAATGTGGCCATCCTTAGACACAAGCACCTTGAACCACAGCAAATATGTACAGACTCCTCCACTTGAATATCACGAAAATAAACTCTCCACTTTGATCGTGCATTTAACGTATGAAGGCACAAACATATCCATTTCCTCCAGGATAACCAACTGAGATACTGAACATATTTGGGCCGACAACGATAAGCATCAGACTCCCTTCTTGCGCCTGGTGGAATTTCGTATAACTTTGAAGTCATTGGCTCATTTGGAGTAAGTGGCGTGAAATGTTTCGAGTCAGAACTTAGCTTAGTAAGAGGCCTGCCATTAACTAGTGTCTCGGCCTCACAGAGCAAAGTAGCCAGCCATATACGTCCCCCGACTTTAGTTATTCCTTCTGTATCTGAAAACGGATTCAGGCATATAATTGTGCTGGATCTTAGACCGATTAAATTCGCTTCAAATTGCTAATTTTACGATGAAAATACGTGTCCTGGACATGACGCACAATGACGTTTTGAGCTGCCCCATACTCTTAAGCCTAAAAACACCCAAAGATTCAACATGCCTAGCCTTCCGATTAACAAATCGTTGCATCAAAGCGACGGAGTTAAGAATATTACACCAGTCAGAAAAGTATGCACACTTTCTTTGAAAAGCCTCGCATGAAATACTTGAAGTTTGCATATTCTCTCTCTCTCTCTCTCTCTCTCTCTCTCTCTCTCTCTCTCTCTCTCTCTCTCTCTCTCTCTCTCTCTCTCTCTCTCTCTCTCTCTCTCTCTCTCTCTCTCTCTCTCTCTCTCTCTCTCTCTCTCTGCCTGCTGCAGGATCTTCATTATCAGTGCAAACTCGTTTTTGTCCACTTGCCAAAATATCTTTAGCCCCCTAAGCCATTGCGGGGCCAAACCGCCATAAACCCAACAACATTCCTTGAGTAAAGATCTTAGGCCTAGTTAACAAGTCAGCAGGATAGTCATTACTTTTATCCTTTATCCAACTGTCAGGTATTGTATTCTCCCTATTGTAACCAACTCGATTGGCTACAAATACATGAAACAGTCTGGACTCATTTTGAGTAACCCTGAACCACTATGCTATCGGAGTTTAAATCACTGGAACCACCCTTAAACCTAATTGTCGACAACAAATGACCTTAATGTCACACGTAGGTTTTTTTTTCAGACATTATTCTGGTGTTGTCATTTTTGAATAAAAATATACATAATATATGTTGCTGACACTTAGACAAAATTTGAAAGCCTGAACGCGGTTATAAAGCAAAAAAAAATAAGAAAATATGAAGCAATCTTTACCAAAGTACGAAGGAGCAAGCGAAAAAAAATTAACATTTTCACATTAGTACACATAGTGCGCTTTTCGGGGAGGGAGGGAGGGCATGTGTACGATTTTTTAAATACATGAAACGTATCCAATATAACTTTCCTTTGAAAAGTCAACATTTTAAAGTATAAATTTCATGGGGGAAGGGGTCGTATAAAACAGTTCTTTGTGTACTTATTTGAAAATGTTAATGGTTTTGGCTGACCCCTAACGCTATTTACAAATACATAGATGTAAACCAAGATATGAACTGTTTTCCAACGTTTAGGTCGATACTTGTAGAACTGCACGCTCGCATTGGTTACCACGTTCAGGGCCATCAGACCATGTGGGATCCGCCAGCAATGATGTCACGCCATAGAAACCACACTTTTAAACGTTCGATACAATGGACAAAGGACACGCATCTGTTAAAATTCTCTTTTGATTACATATTTACCGGTCAAAAAAGAAAGCACAAAAATCTTGATGTCTGAAACGTTAATCGTTTTTGGCCGCCCGGATCTAATCCCATGCCTGTCCATGTTCAAAATCTCGCCCTGCTCGTTTATGCCGGATTAGTTGGCATTGTGATGGCAGCATCAAGAGATGTTTCACAGCTATATTACCCAAGTCTTTATTGCTCTATATTCTTCAAAGAAAGTCTGAGCTTAAACGGTAAGGTCTAAACTGCAAAAAGTATCAGCAACCTTATTCTAAATTTTGAATATATTAGAATTACTGGCTCACAAAAATGAAATTTTCTTCGGTACCAAAATAAAAATGACTCGATTGGCAACTTTGACCGTTTCTCACGACAGAATTGACGAATTAAAATCCCTCTATCATTATTTCCGTTACATATGTGCAAATAAAAATGCATGAAGAATAAACTTTAAAGAAGAGAAAGATCAATCGCAAAAGCTTGATGCATACTTGTTGTACCACCACCGATGTATACGTGTTTAGCCGCAATCTCTTTATTTTGACAACAGTTTTCACTGTATGATCGTCTCTGTCTGTTGCGGTGCATGCTGAAGTCTCTTGTGGTTAATCACATGCATATATTTGCTATATTAATCATACCTTATGGAACAGGTCTTTGACTTTGTATTTTAGACCTTCATATGCGTTGGACATAACCCAGATATAAAATAAAACATTTTAATTATTGAAAGGAGTGGATGAAAATATAATTGTAGTTTTCCTCACTTTCCAAGTTCAATGAAATGCATAAGTACTGACCATGTCGGCGATAAAAAAGACCCATTACGTGTCATTATCGTACATCTAAATTCGCTCCAGGTAAAAAACCGTCCATATCTTGAAAAGCCCATCATTATGAACATTACCAAATAAACTAGGCAAAATTAATAACCCTCCACTAAAAGCAATTCTTATATGAAAAAACCACACACATATTTTGAATATATTCTATGTTTCCTTTACTCTGTATACACTTTAGAGTAGATCTGTAGAGGAAATTCTGATCAAGTGTAGTTACGCTTCATTGCACATTGTCAATAAGCAGACAAAGTCTGATTCACAAGTTCGCAAGAGTACCTGTCGAGCGCTCATACATGCATATGAACTTAGTGCAGAGTCCCATCAGAAGTTATCACAGATGGTGCTTGGTTGCATCAAGAGTTATCACAGACTGTACTTAAAGTTAAGGCATTTTCTGAGTTCAATAGAGCAGAAATTGACTCATCACTGTGTCACATAAAGCACCTTTAAATGTCCATTCAATAGGATGTGTAGCCACCATGGTTGTCAATGCACTGTTGGCAGCGTTTTCGCATGCTGCAGACGAGCTTTCTCACAAGTGCCTGAGGTATACTGTCTCACTCCTCCAGAAGATAACGCCGTAGATCTGCAGTGTGTGAGTTAGGACCCATCTTCTGGTACACATTTCTTTTCATATGGCTCCACAGGTGCTCAATCGGGTTGAGGTCAGGTGAGCATGCTGGCCATTCCATCACCTCAACACTCTCACTATCCAGGTAATCACAAGACACAGCTGAAACATGTGGCCTGGCATTGTCGTGCATCAGCATGAAGTTGTATCCAATGGCACCCGATATATGGAATAACATGGGGTTCCAGGACATCCATTATGTACTGTCTGCTTGTCATTGTTCCTTCCATGATGATGAGGTCTGTCTTGCCATGAGCAGAGATGCCCGCCCAGACCATGATGCTGCCCCCTCCGTATGTAACTGTGGGCTGAATGCAACAAGCAGCATGTCTCTCCCCTCGTCGTCTCCATGCACGAACACGTCCATCACTTCTGTTGAGGGAAAAGTGACACTCATCAGTGAAGAGAACATTGCTCCATCCTGCATGTGTTGTACGGACATGTTCTCTTGTCCACTGCAACCGAGCAACCTTGTGACGTGGGGTAAGAAGTGGCTTTTTCACCATGCTCCGGGACCTTAAACCAGCAGCATGCAGTCTGTTACGAACAGTCTGGGTGGACATGCGTCTTTGGTGAGGATTGGCTCTCTCCAGCTGGCTCTAAATATCAGGACCTGTGTGGCTCCTACTCCTCAGTGCTGCATTGACGATGAAACGTTCTTGTTGCCTGGTGGTCAGCTTTGGCCTTCCCGGGCGTGGTAAATCTGCAACATCATTTGTGTTTCGGTATTTTTTCAACAACTCATTGATGGATTTGTGGTTCACACCCATTGCCCGTGCGACAGCCCTGCAACTTTCACCGGCTTCAATGCGACCTAAGGCTCTTGCCCTGTCCATTTTGAATAGCCTTGGCATGGTGATGTTCACAGTTTGACCAGTGATGGCGATTCCATTACTGACAGAAAAAAACCCATGCCTTTATACCCATGATTGGTACAGTTTCTGGTCACATTACACAGGTATGCTGAGAAAAATCAATGGTCAGGAGGGTCCTAACAGGGACAGGAAAGACCACTCATGATCCTTTCTGCGAAGTGCACTTTTTGCCTTTGTGTCACATTCAGCCCATGTGCAGTCAAGCATGGGCTCCAACTCTACTCATCTTTACACATGATGTAATCAAATGATTATGCTACACATACATGTGCGTATCTTTAAATTACCTAAAAAATTGTGGGTACACCATTAAATTATTTAAGCGGAGGGTTATTAATTTTGCCTAGTTTACAACAAGTCCTGAATATTCAGCAAGCAATACATTATTCTTTGGATATCTAAAGAAATGAAACGCATTGTTGCTGATCACGTCGCTGACAATGGTTCCACCGATGTTGCGTATGGGGTCCATATCATAGCTACCCCTCTATAAGTGATTATGTATTGTTCAATAGATATGTGGCATTGCCTAAAACCTGTAACATATGATAAAGTTAGACTTCACATGTAAGTATTTTTTTTATTAATGAGCACTGCATGAATTAAGACGCTGTAAAGTAATAGCAAAATGTCCAGAGGTCCAGCCCTTTTGGTTGTTTGTTTTAGTACCAAACGAACAGAAGCTCTGAACTTTTTTTAGTATGCCATTAAATGTAAATACATTTACCAATGTTGCGACTTCTGAATTTCCACATATTTAATTCATCAAGACATCCATATTTTCGTAGTCTGGACCAGAACCAAGGGCTGTGTGTACCGAGTTCGATCTATTCATGTCTTAGTATTGATACAATGGTGAGTTCTAACATGGCTTTGTCGAATGAATTTTACTGACTGCCACTTCAGCAGCAGGCAAAAAGTCACCATGGCATGCGCCACTTGTTGCTATCAGATAGTGAATACGCATTCGTAAGACATGAATCAAAAACTCTTCCGCAGAGTTCAAGCAAGTCTACAAATCCTGTTTCTGTTCTTAAAATTAAAGAATCTTAGTTTTCGCCAACGTCACATTGAACCGTCGATAATTTGCAACAGTAAATATAAGTAATTCCATATTTACTCGATAAACAAATTATAATCAGTTTTACTGCGGATTTACTCTAAATTAACACACTTTACTTACGAGTCGTTGATATAAATGGTGTTGGTGTATATTTTTACATGTGTTATACGCATGCGTAGAGTGTTTTCTGCTTTAAAAATACATATATTTTCCTCACGGGCGGTTCACAATGTCAAGTACAGTAATACCTGTCGTAAGGGACCTCCAACAGGACCTGTGAAAATGGTCCTCTCTGCCAAGAGGTCCCTCAAGGCAGGTTAAACTAAAATATTCCCATGGGGATGTCGATACTGGTCCTTCAGCAGAGGTTGGCTCATTGGAAGGTTCTATTGTAGATTATAGGCATTAAGATGATGTACCGTACTCAAGCAAATATTCTGTTTCTAGAAACAATTTCACACAATCGCAGAAACAATAACAGGAACGACTGCGCCATTTCTTACCATTGTTAACGATGACGAATCTCGCGCAGTTCCGTAGCTCCTATGGATTTGAGGACAGTTCTTTTCACTGATCCCCGCGACACTGATATCGCATGGGATTCAACATCTTATATGTCTTCAGGAGTTCACAGGTAATCTACTGTAAAGTGATTAGTTTAGCGTGCTCTGTCAATACAGTCCCTAAAAGGTTGAGCAGCAGCTCTGACTCTGCATACCATTATCAGGAACGGAACCATGGTTCCCGTCATTTACAATAAGAAGGGTTCAACCTGCTCGAATACCAAGAATATGTAAATCTTGGAGCGTATATCAAGCCTAAGTTTTCATCAGGCATGTGCAGTGCAGTCGAAGTCAAATGTGTTGGACACAAAACCTTATCTCTGGTGTCAACCACCGTTCACTACAAATTTGCAATTCAGGATATCTGCGGCACTACAGCCAGCAATTAATAGAAACGGCCGCTGTGTCAACTTTTGACACCGTTACGCTAAAATACCCCCCCCCCCCCCCCCCAAGTTGGTAGTCATAAAATATACGATCAACATGTTTTATCCTTAGAATAAAGGGGGAACAAATTGCAACACACGTTTGGCTACCATGCACTTTTGAAAGGAATCCAGATCTTCAACCTGGGTTCCCAACTGTCGCATTGATGAAGAGCCAGTATAGCCAGTTACAACGTTATTATGTACGATGGACAGACCTGTTGGTTCTGACATTCCTCTGAATTTGAAATGATTCTTGTACCGACTGGACAGAAAAACTGTATTACAGTTTGAGATATTAAATTAGGTTTTTCGCGAGATCTCTCATTTTGTGAGCAATTATAAGGTTTCTTTTTAAAGCCAATAATAAGGCCTAGGCCTAACATGTCTGTAGAATAACAACAGATGTTTGCATGGGTCATACAATCACAGAACACCATTTGCTTTATTATGACCACACTACGCTCAATGGGAAATCACGGTTTTGTTATGATGAAGGACTATATATTTCTTACAATCTTTAAGCCTCTGCATCACTATTGTATATCGAGTTTGACCTATTCATTTGGTACATATATAGTTCATTTCATTATTCCATCGCAATTTTGCAAAATTCACTCATTTTCTTTATTGTTCCTATCTCTGTCTCCCTTTCTGCCCCCCCCCCCCCTCCGTCCCCTCTCTCTCCCCCTCTCTCTTTCTCACTGTTTATGAGAGCCTGACCGAACATGCATTTTCAAACCGAACCGGGTACTCGGTACTCGGTACACATTACCGATCCCGAACCGGGCACCGTTCGGGTTCGGTATATGCAATCAGGGAGGTGTATGTATCTCATACACCTCCCTGATGCAGTTCAAGCATGCCATAAATAAACTTATACATATAAGAGTGCTAAAAGCTTTATTTAATGAGGGGTTTATAGGTGCTGTTACCCTTTTACACTGGGGCATTACTATTGCTAATGTAATTCGGGTACTTTAATGCAGCCCATGTGACGCACTTAATTACAAAGTGAAGTGGGGTTTGTTGAATTGTTTAAAGTGTATACAAGTACGAAAAGTAACCTCAATGATCTTCTTACCTAACTTTATTGCCAACATCGACAATGATAACTGAACCCGAACGTTCAGTGACTGTAAAAGCCGAATCCGAGCCGGGCTTCAATTTTGAAACCCGGTAAGCTCGGATTCGGTTGCCCTACTATATATATATATATATATATATATATATATATATATATATATATATATATATATATATATATATATATATATATATGTGTGTGTGTGTGTGTGTGTGTTTGTGTGTGTGTGTGTGTGTTTATCCATTTATTAAAAGAACTTCACCATTTGCTGCTTTGCATCTGGTCGTTTCAGCTTATGTTGCTCATTTGTGTCTTTTTGTCCAGAACCACTTCCTAGTAGTCAGAACTCAATTCCGCATCCCAAACTTTTTACTTTCCACCAGCTAACATCTCACTTTATAACCTATATACATATGGAAGTACTATTGTCCATATTGCACCACTTTTTCTTTAGAATTTGGACACGGGCTGTCCTTGCCCAAATAGATTAAAGGGTCTTCAGCGGGTAACTACTCAAAGCATGTTTTGGAACCTGTACCCGTACATTTTTCTCAGGGAAGCGGCTGCTTGTCTAAGCTAAATAAACAGCATAGACAACCCACATAATAATGAATAGATATGAACGTGGCAAATGATGAATTAGCTAAATGCGTGAAATTTTGATTATGAATGTAGAACTTCACTATGAAAGAAGAATACCTGTCAAACAAACCATAATTACTAAATTCGTATAGTACAGGTTCAGATAAAAACAATTTGACTTACCCCTAAACCAGTATGTACCATTTCTAGCTGGATAGCTTATCCTAGTTAAACCACCTGCCAGTATATAACTGAAGTGGAAACAAACTGGGCCATTATATTCAGTCCAAGTGATTGTAAAATAAACAGTAGCAGCTAGACCACCTGTACAAACCAAGGGAAACCCTAACAAGTACTCCAATAATGGACATCCTGTACTAGAATGTAAAACAAACCCTCATGGTAACACCTACTCCTCACTTCAAGAGTCTCCAAACAATTAAGCTTTATTTCACTGCCAACCCTGAGTAAATATTTCAATGTAATGTGTCAGGTTTGTGACATTTGAGAAAAAACTGTCAATTTTTAGTAATTCTTTAATATTGAGCAAATAGGCATTTAGGTATGTCAGAAAAGAATGAAAGTCATGAGCATTTATGTAAAAAAAAACATGTTTTCAAAACACAACACGATTTAAACTACAATTAGGCACACTTGTAAATGTCTTCATGTCTTCGGCCGTTGATTGCTACCGATAGCCGGGGGGGGGGGGGGGTAACCTGACAGAAAATATGTAAGTGTAAGATGTCTGAAAGTGAATTTAAGTTAAACTCATCCATTTTGTGACACAATTTAATACACAACTTGTCATTAGTGACCCGAATATCCAAGTCCAAATATACATATCTGAAAGTATCTGAATTGTTACCCTGCAAAGGGATATATTTTGGGAAAATATCTTCAGCAATTTTACTGAAATTTTGTACATTTACACATGCAATGTCATCAATATATCTCGCGTTGTTTGCTAATTTTGTAGCCTTTTGAGAGTCCCTTTCCTTAATTTATCCCTATACGTACACTGAAGCCAGGTTAAATTTCAATCTGCAAATAATGGGGAGGAGTTACTACCCATTGGAATGCCTTTTATTGGTTGAAAAACGAATGGTCTGCATTGAAAAAAAGTATTATCCCGAATAGATTTTATAACATCTATCAAAGTTTTAACCGTGTAAGGTTTAACGTTACCTTTTGGATATTTATTGTATAACCAATATGCTTTCTAAACATCCAAAACAGTTTTCAGGTCAAAAGTACCAAATTCATTTTTACTACAATGTAACATAACCACATTTGGTACTTTTTACCAGAAAACTGTTTAATTTTTGTAATGGAAGGAAGCGAAATTATTACAAAACAAAACGAGGAGATATTCAAGGCAATTCACAAGTATCTAAGACTTTCTGGAAGATTCAAAATATAACTTGGATTTAAGTCTGTTAATAGTACAAGTACTTTCATTTTAACACTCCTCACATATCATCATCGTCCACCTTCCTTCTTATTGTTGTTCCCGTATGTCCCCTACTCGTGTACTGATGTTCACATTTTTTCTGTTTTACGATTATGGTCCTGTTGTAAAGATACAAGAAGCCCTAATAGAGGCTGCTGAGCTTGTCGGCCAGTTCAATTTGCAAATAAAATTTGTCTCTATTTTTTTTTTTTTTTTTGGCATGTGAATTAAAATGTATGTATGGTTTATCATTATGTTTAAAATATTTGCTTATTCATTGTGAAAAAGTACTTTGGACTTCATTTATGGGCACAATTGTGTACAGCGTAGAAAAATCAAAACATTATTGATAATTGTTTGCTTTTAAATCTTTGATTTTTCATACAAACTCAGAAAAATTACGAATACTCCAAAATATATTTATTTCACAGTTTCTAGAAATTGCATTACAATATTAACGGATTTGATTCCTAATTGCAAAAACGCAATGTTACTTCCTTTGATAATTGTTTTGTTGCACATTTTAAAGCACCGGCTAAGAATCTAGATTTACAAGGGTTTTTGTGTAATTTGGTTATCCAGAACAAATGTTGAATAGAGGAGTCCTCTTTAGAAACGTTGATATCAAAATTCCTCTTTATGTCATCTTTATGTGTATCTTTCAAATTATCAATAGATTGTTTGTGTAATTTATATACATCATTCCCTTTAATGTCTGAAATATTGTCTATACTAAGTGCATTGCCAAGACATCCAGATACTATATTTTTGCAAATGATCCTAAAATTGTTACCTGCCTTTCAATGTTTGTAGTTACAATTTTGTCTTGTGTTCTTTGACTGCCTTTGAATCTTTAGGCTGTTTTGAATATGAAATAAGTGGCATCAACTACATGATGTACGGAATCATAGATTCAAGTGAGCCAAAGGAACCCGTACGCTTGTATATTGCTTTGTGTCAACACACTGTGCAATGTATGGGCACAACAATAAGTTGCAGATATGTATTTGTTCAGTCCAGGGAACTTGGAGCTAACAGCTTGAGATAAAGTGGCAGAAATGTCAATACCGTTATTGTTTATTGCCAAGCTTGCAAACAAACAAGTGCATTCAGTGCTTTCAAGAGTTATAAGAAGCACCTCACAGGATTACCGTTTTGAGGAAAACCAATAAATTATACTAGAACATGCCCAGGTAAATTGCCACAAAAGTAGAGGTTTGAAGCGTAAATATACCTTTTGGCTGGTTATTTTTTAACTTGCAAGCTTTTGCTGATCTCGGGCCGGTGTTCCCAACCCCAACATTGATACAAGTACATACATCCACAGTTGAGTAGCACTTTATTAGAGCACACGGAATAAAAACTGCTTTTGATGTAACTTCATAAGGGTACAGCCACTGATATGCCAACACGATTGTGTTCTTTTCTTGGATGGTCTTTTCCTCCTGAAAGTCACCCCTGGAACTCGTTTGTCTATTGATGAAGAAAACCAGTAATTAAGAGTAAAGAATACGGTAGCTTTTTGTATCTGTGTCATTTAAATGTTTCCTGAGTCAACAGCTTTCCTTGAAGCTCGTTAGAAGCATTGCCAATCAGGCAAGCATAGGGTTTGACATAGAGAATGGCATCATGATAAATTTTATGAACAATTCGCGCAGAAAAGTCTTCTTTTGAAATACAATTTAAGATAGAGAAGTAAACAGACAACACCTTGCGTAGGTGACCTCATGGGCGATGTGAACGGAAACGATTAGGTTAAACGTGTGAGCCTGGGCTAAATGATTTCAGAACGCCCCAAATGTTGAGAATGTCTATTATGCAGCTTATATCCACGTACGGTTCTTTAGAGATTTTAGTTAATACAATCGAACCAAATTAAAGCAGCCTGTGTTCACTTGACACACTCAGCCTTATCAATTAAATTATAACGTGGCAGGAGACATAAATATATCAGCTGCCCACATGCTAATGTGTGTGCAGCTACTAGTCTTCAGTAAAACGAAATGTATGTATATATATATTCCCATCGACAGGCGTTTCAGGAAAACTGTCCGGGCTCCTAAAGGTGTTTTGGAAATCTTGTAGTCCATGACTTAGAATTAACCCCAGGGTGTTGCACAATATAACTAATTAAGTTGTTTGCCATCTACGTGAGTTGTAAGAGACTGGCTTATTTGTTGTTACTTTTTTATACTTAAACTGACACCACGAGAACCCACATGATTGTCACTTATAGTTACAACACACGAGTCACAATAAACTCAACTTAGCTTTTGCAGGAACATACAAAAATGCAGTACTTTGTCCTGGCCATGTTTTTATTTGCACGCACAACATAATAAGCCTAAATTTATGTCACAGCCAGAAATCGGCAGAATTTAATCAATAATTACAAATTGGACTTATTCGTTTGAAATACTAACTCCGATTTGACAGCAATAAGAGCTTGATGTTTTGATGACTTTCATAGTGAGGAGTTTGTGTCATTAAAAAAAAAAAAAAGCATAGACCCATATCTTTTTCATGCATTGCGAAACAGGCCAAGCCTATATCAATCACTCTCCATGGCTCAGATCGTGGCGTATACTTCCTACTTACATGTTTGGTGGAGGAAACCGAAGGACTCGGAGAAAACCACCGTGTACAGTCAGTGTGGTAGGAACTCTTTCCACATGCTTCCCCGGCCGTGAATCGAACCCGGGCCGCAGAGGTTAAAGGCGAGCGTGTTGCAGCTTGTGTCATTATGGTGTTTGTTTGGCATATCTGGCACAATATTTTTCATCGTTACAGTACTTATTAGAATTCCCTATGTTTGAACAGGGTCTATCTGTAATTTAATTTTATAATCACTGGGTTAGAATATGATGCCCCGGTTTTTTTTTTTTTTTTTTTTTTTTTTTTTACTTCAGGTGAAAACTGGCAGGTGGCTGGACTAAGGTGAAATATCCAGCCACAAAGTGTACATACTAGCTCAGGGGTAAGCCAAATTCTTCATATCTGAACTTGAAATATATATCTATATGGAAAGTGTAGAGTTTGAACTACGGAATAGGGTAATGATGACTAGAAAGTGGTTGTAGACAGCAAGGCTCAAACATAATGTACAAAGTTTCATCATTCTATGGAATGGAAAGGAATACAGCATACTGCGAAGAGAAAAGGCATAAGTAAATCACCAACTCACACGCATTCCAGAGACTTTGGATTTAAATTTGCAGTTTTTGAAAACTTAAAAACAAATGCACATAAGAGTTAAGGTACAATCTACGATGGCATAGGATTATTGATGCCTTGCAAAGATTAGAAGGGCATGATAGAAAGTCAACTGAGAGTACAATGTCTTCGTGTATCTGTGCATATGTGTATGTAATCTTTCATGTAAACGTTAAACGTTTTGTACAGGGCGCACACAAAGATTGGACGAACGTCAACATTGGACCATTACAGATTGCATTTATCCTTACAATATATATATATATATATATATATATATATATATATATATATATATATATATATATATATATATATATATATATATATATATATGTATATATATATGTGTGTGTATATAATAATAGTAATAATAATAATAATAATAATAATAATAATAATAATAATAATAATAATAATAATAAATAACAACACATGAGATAATGTAATGTTCATATATTTCGATACATGAAATAGTATTCTTATATTTTACATAATGTAATGGGAGTAAATATAAACTACATGAAATAAACATCTGTCCCGTAGTCTTATGCCTTTCCAATGTATCCAAGATCAGCTTTGTTGGATGAAAAGGAAGACAATTCAGAAGTGGAGGACCTTTGGTTCTGCGTCGAATAAACATTGGTCTTAGAAAGCTCTCGCTTTTTCCAAACCAAACGTATCAAAGCATGGCGGTATCGCTCGTTTGACAGTACATACATGCAAAAATTAAATGATGAGTTTACACAGTTCAGAATTTGCCTTAAGTTTAGATTCAGTCGAAAAAGATAGTGTTGTTTTTTATGATGAGCAAAGGAGGGTTCACATAGCCGAACAATAAACAAAATATTGATTGGAGTAGTACAAATGACTGCTATGAAAGATACTAAAACCAGAGTTTTGGTTATTCGTGCTTCATTATCATTTTGGCTTTGAGCAGAATTGCTTATCATTTTCTGTCTTGAGATGGAAGATTTTTTCAATTCATGAATAATAGCGACATTAAAAGTCAGTACCACCAACACAGGCAAAGTTTCAAACAATATTGTTATTGTTGCCAGATAACGTTTTGTAAAATCACCAGTTTTTGCCAGATCTGTAAGAACATACACCAAAATATTAAATTGTCGTTTCTTGTCAAATGTTTCGACAACCTTAAACTGAAACAGTCTTGGTATACGACAACCGACAACAAAAATGGAATAACACGTAACTGCAATATATGGTTTGTGAAGAAGAAACATAGAATTGGCTTTAAGCGGAAACCATACAGCAACGAACCGTTCGATGGTTATTAATAGGATAGTACCAATTGATAATTTTAAGAATATGGGCTCCAAAAATGCTGTTAATCCTATCATCACATAAGCCTCCATGTGTTTCCCAGATACATAATCCAAATTAAATAAACCTTCATTCACAACATAACAGATTGCAGACATAAGAACACAAATGTCAAATATTGACAGAAAAAAGAGATATACATTAATATGGTGTTTTTTCAAGTCACGATGGAATATAAGAATGTTGAATACATTACCAATTATGCCAAAGATAAGTATAATAGGCGTTATGACAAGAACCATTATAAGTTTTGCCAACTTGTACTGATCCTCTGAAATAATTCCGAGATTTTTTAAGAATGCTGACTTGTCTGTGCTCGCATTTTGCAAAGTAGATGTTGCTTCCCTTTTTTTTCCAGTATTCAAAGTACCACTAGATGCGTTATCTTGCCAAGTATGACCAAAATGTGATGGTGTACTTCCCTCCAATAACTGCTGCTTCCCAGTAATATATGCAGTTAATGCAGATGAAGCGTGACTGTCAGCTCCCGTCTTGATGGCTTTCTGACCTTGCATTTCTGTGCTGTTTATAAACATCACTTTGTGAGTCATTGTAGTGGGTCTCCTGATTAAATAATGGTGAAGTATATTACCAACCATGTTCTACAAAATTTGATTTCTAGTTAAAAAGTATAAAAAAAACTCGCAAATTCGTTGATATATAATACATTTAGACTGAGTACGAGCAGAAACCAAATATCTTTAGTGAAAACGGATTAAAACTACATTCCTATTGGATTAGAATGGAATCTGGCCTCTGGTTTTTGGGTAAAAATGTCAAACATTATAGAAACAAACACGAATATTTAATAAAAGAGGCTGAACACTGCAGTATCACCTGTTGTACAAATGAAGGTGTAAAAGTGCTCACAAATGGCAAGTGTTTACTTTCAAAGCTAATGGCCATTTAATTTCCCTCACAAGTTAACCACATCCTTTACAAAAAATAAACCATGTCTGAAAACAGCCTAGTTAAAAAACCCATCAAAGGTGTATTGCTACCAAGTAAATCTAGTGTAAGGTTAAAGAAAAAAAAATAAGTACATACAAATGCATGGGCACTGGTATCCCTAACGGTACCGTGCTTACAATCACTCTTTCCCATTAGTTATATGTAATTTTCAAAATTCGTTTAAAAACAGGAAAATTGGTGGTGCCACCCGGTGAACAACGTTACAGGTTTTAGTCAAGGTAGAGCACGTTTGAAAAGAATTTTGAAGCAATTAACACAATGATTTAAACAAGTGGGCTGTTGACCGTTTTTGAATGCGACATTCAGTGGATCGTGACCATTTAAGAAAAAAAATATGTAATGTATACTGCCCTCAAAATAAAGAGGATAAAGGCGTTTCGAAAGAAATAACGAATGAGAAACTCTTGACCGGCGGACGATGACTGTGGAGAATAAACAGTTCAGCCTACTGAAAGGTCAGGCAAACTAAAAAGCTTGTAAAGTGATTAATAAATGTTCTTTAACTTCGAATTACAACACTAAATTACTTTCAAAATTGTAAGGTTATACTTGTTTCTGGTAAAATAGTTTCTACTAAAATCTGGATGTAGTTTGACATTCAATTGCTTGCATTCAATAATTTTCTCAAAAAAGGAGTTTAGTTCAGACTGAATACATAAAGGCTACTATATCTTAGGTCCACTTTGCACAGTGTCACCATATGCATTAGACGTATCATTGGTAATTGGTGTCTTCCATAAAATATATATATGAATGCTTAATGAACGTTTCGTTGCCATTCGATTCTGTGCTTTATTTTAGTATTCTTTATTTGAGTCATATTTTGTTTCGTACATTTCCTTTTGTGTACTTCAATAAAAATGGACATTGTACTTACCAGCCTTTAAGACCTTGCACACTTAGTGTTATGAAAAATGTTATGGAAGTGAAAATAACCATTGTCATCTTTAGCCACCTGTCTATTCCTTGTTGATATTTCAGTGAAAATGACTGCCTACCCAAGGCATATACCAGACATATGTCAGGCAAACGTGTGCTCATAAGTCACACTGCACCCAGCTAGGGATGCGAAGGTGCAGGCATAAACAAACGTATCTGGTGTAAATCAATCTATGTTTTGCTGAATGCGAGCATGCGCAAGCATTTTTGAGTCTTCCCGAAAGTATTGACGACACCAGTTTACCAATTCACATAATTGAATGCATGTCTTCTCCTCCAGGGCCACTTCCTGGTACTCATTCTACAGTCTGCAATCTTTACCCTCCATAAGCTAATCTATCACTGTCCGACCTATATAAATATGAATTTCCATATTGCTCACCTTCGTCCATAGAATTTTGACATGGGCTGTATTGGTGCATGTAAAGTTAAGGGTCTTCTGCGTTTAACCACTCAGAACATGTTTTGGAGCCTGTACCCGCACATGTCTCTCTGACTAGTGACTCCTTCCCTTAGCTAAATATTGAGCAGAGAAACCCACATAATTATGATGAAATATATCAACGTGCCAAATAATGCCTTGCTAAATATATGAGGCTTTGCTTATAAATGTAGAGCTTTAATATAAATAAAGAATACCTATCAAACCAATTTCGACATCAAATTTCCCTTCCGTTTCATCTTTATGTGTATATGATAATTTGTCAACGTATTGTTTGAATAAACTATATACGTCATTTCCTTTGATGTCTGACAGATTTTTTGTCTTGTTCTTTTTTTCAAAACATCCAGACAGTATTTTTTGCAAATGATCCCAAAATTGTTAGCTGCCTCGTTCTTAGTCATTATAAATCTTTCTTGTATTTCTGTGACAGCTTTTAAAACTTCAGGCTATTTTGAATTAACCATATGGAAAGTTTTAATGTGGGGTTGGTGACATAAAATTGTATTTCTAAAGACTATTTTCAAATTTGATAACCATCCTTTGAATTTCTGAAATACTATTTTTTTCTTCTTTACCCATTTCCTTACAGCAGGAATTAAAAGCAGTACGTATATCCCAAAGAAAACTGTCAATATTCATCTAAGGATACACCCGAACTTTTGTATTTTTTTTTTTAATCGATTCTTTTAACTCTGAATTTTTATTGCTTATGGTTCATGATCATTGTCTAATACATGTATATTGGAATATTTATAGGAAATAATGGGGGCTAGGGCGTCTTTAATTTTGCACTCTCTGGCATTTGTGTTACGAACAAATTTCAATTTGAATGGGACTCAATGTTCAGTGAATCAATGATTTTGTGTTTGACAGGAATGCTGCAAGACATTTGCTCCATTTTTCCGGTTTCCTAATAGTTGTTGTGTAAACATACACAATTTCACCAAAAATTTGTGAAAATATGTGTTCAGAGTAACAAAGACCAAATTATTAATTAATTCTAATACTAACCCAAAATGATAGTGTATTAAGTGCTATATGTAATTGATCATTGCCATAAGAGAAAGCTAGTAGTAAATTTTGACGAAAGGTTTTTGTATCCATGCTCTAACATTTCCTGTTTTTCTATGATTTTCTTTGTCCATAACTTTTCCTTCTCTGAATATCGGCCTAATTGTTATGAAAAGGTGTGTAAGAGTTGCAAAATCCAAATTCCTAGCATCACCGAAGCCTAAAATTGTGTCATTGAGCCCAAAAGGAAAAGCTGAATTCAGTGTTTTAATTAAAAAAAAAATCCATTTGTAATATTTTTCTTCTTTTAACATAATCTTCTTGGTCTTACAGATCTGGCTCTATGAAACTAATAATTTGTACCTGGCAATCCAAATAAGAATGTTCCTAAGATTTTAATTGTTTCACAAGCAGGTGTTAATTTCTGATTTTCAATTGCAGTTTGTGTTGTCTAAACCTTTTTTGTAACTGATTGAGTAGTGATTTACACTTGATGCAGGGTATCACATAGATCATAATAAAAGACTCGCAAGACAACACCAAAGTTTCAGAGCTTGGGTTTCTCAATTGCAATAGTTGTTAGTAACGTTACTACTAATTTTTTTGTTATTGATGAAATTTTATTTACTGAATAGACGATTGCAATTTTCATCAAAATGTATTCCAAAATCAGAGTTCAAGGTTTCATTCTTTTTATTATTGTTTAATGCCCATGATTTTTATTTCAACTTAGAAGTAATTTAGGAAGCCCATGTTGCCATTTATCTTTATTCCTGTTCCTAAAAATTGTCCTGATTCGTTACTAATAAGTTCACCGAGAAACAAAATTAAGAACAATAACAATAACTAAAACAAGTCCAAAATGGGTGCTAGCCTGAAAACATTACCTGATATTACAGTGTGTTTCAAAAACCAGAGATCCGGGACCAGCCTGTGCAGATCTACCCATGAAGTATGAATGGGTCAAAGCTAGTTGAATTGCATCTGTGTCTTTTCGTCCAGAACCACTTTCCAGTGGCCATTACCATAATTTACAGTTCGAACGCGTTACCCTCTTCAGGGAAACTGTCATCACCAACCTACATAGATATGAAAGTCCATGTTGCTCATGTTCTTCTGTGGAATTTTTACATATGCTGTATGAACCCAAATACAATCAAGGGTCTTCAGCAGATAACTACTAACATGTTTAGCAGCCTGTACCTGTACCAGTCTCTGTGAGTACCAGCTGCATGTTCATGGTAAATGTATAGCAAAGACAACCCCAATAATAATGAAAAAATATATATCAACGTGTCAGAAATGATTTCTAATTGCAGTCAAACTCGCTTTGACGGTTGCTTTGTAGTACATTTGGAAGCACCAGCTATAAATCTTGATTTAAAGGGTTTTTAAAATTGAATTTGGGTATCCATCACTAACGTAGAATGGAGGAATCCTCTTCAAACTTTTTTATTTCAAAATTCCTTTTCACCTCATCTTTATGTGTATTAATCACATAACCAATGGAATGTTTGTCTTATTTACACACAAATTACCAACGGAATGTTTGTGTAATTTACATACATTATTCCCTGTTTTGTCTGAAAAATTACTTATGTCAAGTTCCTTTTTCAAACCATCCAGAAAGTATTTTTGAGATGATCCCAAAATTGTTACCTGCCTTTTCAATGTTGGTCATTACATTTTTTTTTTATAGTTAGAAAGTTTCAGCTTTTAAAACTTTAGGCTGTTTTGAATTTGGAATACCGAAATTGTTAATGTGGAGTTTGCGACGATAAATTTTATTTCTAAAGACTGTTTCAAATTTGATACCCATTCTTCGAATTTCTTATATTTTCTTTACTCATTTCACAAATAGGGATCACAATTATTATATGTATCCCGAAAAATGCTATCACTGTGGAACCTTTTACACATCGAAATTCTGTACCACTTTTTCATCCATTTTTAACACTGTATATTGTGCGATATAAGACATCAAGGAGTTTAATTTATTGTAATGATAGTAATATTGCATAATGCACTCTTCTAAGTAGTGTATGTGTGTGTGTGTGTGTGTGTGTGTGTGTGTGTGTGTGTGTGTGTGTAACTAGGGAACAGTCATCACTGCCCGCCCACATGAGGATTCTATCTTGTGTGCAGTCGATGATAAATATATCACCGAAAAGTTTTCGATGCATTTCCCACAATATTCTACGGAACGAAAAAATTGAAGGCAATGAGTTTTATGTTTGGATACGCAATTTGTGGGACAAGTTCAGTATTTTGAGTTTGCAAAAACTTCAATTTGCATTATTGCATGAGTTAATAACAGACAGATACAAGCCTTTTCATATATTTTAGTACGTTTATCACTTGAGTTTCGTAACATCTATCAGAAGAGTTCAGAGAGCATGCATTGTCCTCTGCGTACAACACGAACAATACAGATTACGCAGAGGCAGAGAGCTACATTTGTAACCGATCAATTGGAAAAGCTAGACAGTTTCCTTTGTAGGCTGTCAATTGGAAATGAACATAAAATAACAAGTGCAATTATTATTATTATTATTATCATTATCATCATCATCATCATCATCATTATTATTATTATTATTATTATTATTATTATTATTATTATTATTATTATTATTATAATAAAAAGAGGGTGGCCGAAGTCCGACGCACACAGAGGCCCAAACAGTCCCTCATTCGTGGATGGAAGACACAGATCTAGTAGATATCTGGAGAGTTAACAACCCTCTTATATTTAAAATTACTTGGCATGTAAACAGACCCAATTTAGTATTTTGCAGGCTTAACTTTTTTCTTGTGTCCTTTGGACTGTTAAACCTTATTTAGTCTTGTGACATAAAACCAGGATACCGATCAGATCATTCTATGATCACAGTACATTATTAACAGAAATCTCTCCCCGTGGTCCTGCCCACTGGAAATTGAGCATGGGTATGCAACTACAATAAAACATGTCATACTATTGACAACGGGGGTGTTTAATGAGGCTTAACCAGCATTGTTTTGGGAAATAATTAAATGTCCAATGGGGGGGGGGGGGGGGGGCAACCATGAAATATGCATCACACGAGAAAGAAAAAAAAACGGAGACAGAATAAAATAAAAGAATTAAAAAAGAATTAAGTACCCTAAAAAGGAGACTACAAGAAATTAATACACATGCAGAAAAGGATCTAATGATAAATTGAGGAAATAAAAAATAAGCTGAAGAAGGCGGTTGAATATAAAACTATTGGTGCATGTGTTAGAGGTAGGGCAAGATGGTGTAAAGCGGGTGAAAAGTTAAATGAATATTATTTTTTGAATTTAGAAAGGATAAAATATAACATCGAAAGAAAAGGACAGCTGAGACTAACCAATGGCCAAATAACAAGCGACAGAAAACAAATTTTAAATCAGGAAGCAATATTTTATGAACGACTATATTCCACTAAGAACCCACCAGAAATTAATATGAAAACCATATTGCAGGACACAGACCAAGTACCAAAATTAGATGAGGGAGAAAAATAGAGTTTTGAAGGTCTTATAATATTATAAGAATTGCAAAATGTAATAAAAACTTGTAAAAACAATAAAAGTCCCAGAACGGATGGGTAACCAATTGAATTTTATCAGGTATTCTGGGTAGATGTCATGGACGCTAAACACTTTACACACCAAAACCAAAAATTATCAATTTGTTAAAAACAAGGAATTATAACTATGTTACGAAAAAAGACAAAGATCATTTGGAAGTCAGAAATTCGAGACTAATTCCATTACTTTACACTGATGATAAACTGATTTCAAAATGTATTACTCATAGAGTTAAACATGTTTTATGACAATCAAATTCTGACACTGTATTGAATTTTCACCACTATATTTACACATTCAAAAACTTTTCTTTTTTAAATACTCTTAGTTTATCTCCTTTAAAACAACATCATACCTTAAGCTACATGTCTCAAACACATCGAATTGTATAATCATGTTCTTTAATCCTTGTTGATGTCATTGGTCATTGTAGGCCTAGGGGGCTTTTTTGATGGATTGACGTTGGTGTAAGTGTCACTTTGTGAACTTGTATGGATGATGATCATTGTTCAGACCCTGGTTTCAACTAGTAATTTTTAACGGCTGACTTATTTTGTTATTTTCAATAAATTTGGAACCTGTGCTTGCAAATTCTCTGCTGTGCTGGAGATTTTGGTCTCTTTTAATAAATTCTACGGTCCTATATGCACATGGATGATGCACCTGTTCAAGCCAATTTACTGAATTAGGTCTATTATTTTAAACTTTTTTTTGCATTCATGTCATCTTATAAATAGACATGGCTTTTTCCCCTATGGATCTTTGCACGTACGTTTTGGACTGTTATGGATACTGACGAACTATACATTTATGTGATTCAGATATACATACCCAGGAGCATTGCCTTTGGTCGGAATTGATTTGGGTTTGTTTCATTAGGAATATGGTTTGGATATGGTAATGACACTGTCTAATAGATAGAGACCAGACATGTTCCATGAAAAATAGATATATGGGGGAAAATATCAGTATTGATAGAATTATAAGAATATGCAGATATGGAAAATATCTCAGCATTGGCAGCCTCCGTAAATTTTGAAAAAGGCGTTTGACTTGTTGGAATAGAGGTGTGTGGATTCAAGATTGCAGTTTTGGGGGGGTTTGGACAGTCATTATGGCAATGGATCCAAACGTACACAACAACATTACCAGTCAAGTTACAAATAATGGGCAGGCAATAGAACCATTTAAAATTTCCAGAGAAGTACGCCAGGTATGCCCCCTTTCACCATAGATATTTATCTTATGTGTAGAGACTTTAGCCATAAGTATTAGTCGAAATCAAACACAGAGGTAATTGCAGTAGGAGAAACAGAATTTAAAATTAGTCAGTATGCAAATGAAACTTGTTTGACAATCATGCCGCCATATGGGAGCCTTAGAGAAGTAATCCATTTATTTAAACATTTGAAACATATTCAGGTCGCAAAGTTAATTATGATAAAATAGACATAAAGCCAATAGGAAATATTAAAGGACACAATTTTAAAGTAGGGTTAGGTACAAATGTAGAATGGAATGATGGTTCTGTGGTTCTAGTGGGCGTCCGAATAAGCCACACGTCATAATAACAACCCCCTTAGACAAAAAGTAAAAACACAACTCCATATACGGTCCCAGAGGAATATACTTCTGTATAGTAAAATTCCAGTCATAAAACTTTTGCATTATCTCAACTTATTTATATTATGTCTGTTTTGCCAAGCCCACAGAAAGTCCGGTTTTGGAATGAAGCAGAGGAAAAGGACTTTTTTTAAACTTATAGAAACATATTATACAAATTTGTATGGAATGGGTCGAATGTGGATAAAATTAAAAGAAAAAAACTGGTTCAATGAAAATGTAAGACTTAGGATGACTCATATAATTCCACATAATTTGGCATTGAAATTATGTCGGTTGAAAACGTTGGTTCAGCCAGGTGTTGACGGAAAATGGAACAAGTTTATGCATGTACAACTCTCTGGAATGGGTATAATATATGGAAGTGTAATATAGAAAAAAAAAAAGATGTAGATTATGTATTTGATAAAGTTCACAGTACTTTCTGGAAAGAAATTATAAAAATATGGTGTGATTTTCACTTTTCCCATCCTAATGCTGGTCCGAGAGTTAAAAACAAACTATTTTGTACATCTCTTTTATCAGGATTGAACGTAACGCAATTTTCTTTAAGAAATGGCATGGAAGTGGGGTTCAGACAACAGCCGATTTGCTAAAGGATGATGGATCATTTTAAGACTTTGAGCAATTATGCAGAAAGTATCCAAATGTAAAAACAAATTGTTTCATTTTTAAGGTCTATTACATGCTATGCCAAATGACAGGAACCAACAAGTTCTCCAACTTAACTCCGGATGTTATCAACAAAATGAAAATTTTAAGTATTTGATTGAGAAAAATTTTAAAACAGAAAAATTGTCCAACATTTATTTAAATTTTATAGGTGAAGTACCAAGACTGGAAAGTCTTCCACCAAAAGATGGGTGGAAGATTAAAGGGTTAATCTTGAGGCCGAGTATGTACAAAATTGTATTCCACAGTCTTATAAATCTTATATGTCATCTAATATAAGAGTTTTGCAGTATAAATTTTAGTAGGAATTATATTTCAAACTAATATATTCTGTAAAATGGGTATAAAGGAGAGTCCACTATGTACATTTTGTAGTGAAGTTAGTGAGACGCTTGTTCATTTTTTCTATGACTGCGAAGTATCACAGAAATTTAGGGCCGAAGCCATCAACCGGTTGTCAGAATTTTCTGGAACGAATATAAATTTATCAAAACCTGAAATGTTGCTAGGCGTAGAATTTATAAATGAAAATATCCGGTCTCTGTGCTGTGTAGCAGGAAAAATGTATTTATACCAATGCCATCAGAGGAACAGTAAGCCTAACATGTATATGGGAATTTTTAAAAAGAAAGTGGAATTTATCAAACGTATTGAATTTTTGATAGCTGTAAAAATAATGATAAATTGAATACTTACACACAAAAATGGATGGTGATAAGTTGTGGGAGAGAAGAGAATTAATGTTTCTTCAGTTCTATTCTTGAATTTTGAATCATTGACCAATAGTATGAAACGACACAAGGGAGATTCAGAAAATATGCAAAAATAGTGTATTTGTAGCATAATAGTTTTCTGTTGTCGATAAAAATCATAAAAAAATAATTATGTAAAATGGTCAAATCAGCTTTCTGTGCCTGTCAACAACATAAGACAGAACGTGTTCCCTGCTGCCTTTTATAGAGTCTGCTGCAAATGTTCTTCATATAAGATGCAGCTCGGCGTCGAACGTAGTTGTATAGCTACTTGCATTGCAGTAAATCGTTTTAAAAGAATTTTTAAGGGCATTTCACCAAATATACTGTTTACGAATTAGTAAACTTTCATTTTAATTAGCATCTGTGTGTCGATTAATGGTAGCTTATTGTGATGACAACATATATATCTTATTACAGTTTCTGAAATACATGACATATGTTAAAACAACTGAAAATAGCATCAAGGAATGTGATATCTTTTATCAGTAAATAATCAGCATGTCCAAATTAAACATAACCTTATGGATTGTCAGATATGGCACACTCCATACTTTCGAAACCTGTTAGCGTATTTATTGGTAGAAAGTATGACTGCATGTGACAATTATATCGAAATTATACACTGATTTTATATATATAAAAAAAAACACACATTCAAACCTTTTTGCATAGATAGACCAAGTTTCCGTCTCATGTAAAATGCGGAAAGTTGTTCAGTTGTGGTGATAGGCAGTAGCGTACCATCCGCACGAATTTCCACGCTCAAGGACAGCAACCTGCATAATGGCTGTCTTTACTTATAATGATCTACTATTTGTATTTTTCATTAATTGAATTCGTTTGTCGACTAAGCAAAAGCTTTGGTATTCCATGCAGCATGATGTGGATGACTGGTATCTGATCTGGTTTCCATCCGTATTCTGCTGGTTAAATTACTTGCTCTTGGCCACTTTACTATAGCACTTTGTTATGTTGTTTTGACTCAAGGCCACTGATTAATGCATCTGACAACAATTGTAGGCTCAAAACAACAGAAATTGTATTTGCTTGTTCGAGGACAGGTTGGAATATGGAAGCAGAAAATGAAGCCCTGTATGGGCAGCAGGCTTTTTATCTTTGGAAGCAATACAACAAGAAGTACCTCAAGATTAATTCTCAAATATGCCATCCCATCGTTCAACATGTACGGCAACATGGTTTCTTAACTGAGTCTATGAACCTCCATAGCCCAATTATCGTCCCATTTGTCAGGCATCGTGAATATGTAGCTTTTTAAAATTGAGAAACGCCCAGATAAAATTCGGACCTGGCTGGACGCAAGGGTAGTTGTCTTCAGTTAAAGGGACTAAATTTAATCTAAATCTTTACACAAATACTATGATCGAATATGCTTATAAAGCGATTTCAAGTTAGTGACCATATTTTTGTATAACTTCTCAATGGTTTATGACAGAAGGTGTGACGCAGGATCCTTAACTGTCGCAGGGGCTCATTTCTGAATTTTTAATCGGGTAATAATTATGACAATCAATGTAAATGCCTTCAGATTTAGAGGATGAGTACTTTCTTTGAATACCACATATTTTAAATCACTTGGGAAAAAGGGCTCTGAAGTTGCTGGGCTTTAGTCCGAGGGACAGGGGATATAAATGAGGAATGACTATACGGGAACCAGCTGCTCGAATCATTTTATGTCTGGACTGTACAACTGCCACGTTGCTTTATATGTAGGCAGTAGGTCCATATTCACTATTCAACACAAATGGGAAGATATCTATGAGGTTTCATCTCATGTTTATTTTAACTGCGAGTGCCCCTGACAGTTGAAAAAAAAAACAAAAAGCAGGTTAGTGCAGTGTGAGGTAAGTCTGTTGCTGCATTCAGATACTTGGTTTCAATTAAAATCAACCTTACATAACAGGGCAAAAATGGTTAGACACACCATGTTCTTCGCACGCATCAGTACATTCCCAATACGTGTGAAAAGAAGCTAAATTAACATTTGAGGAACATCCAAGAAAAGCGAAAACACAAAAATTCTCAAAAAAGCAAAGACCATCACAGCGAAATCGTTTGAACAAAGAAGCTTTCGGAGAAGTCGAAAATATTAATTGTGGAAAGACCACAGGCCATCCAATAAGCTCAGCTAAAGTTATGAAAAGGCATCTACTATCCCTCTGCCGAACCATTTCAAGTGTTGCAGCCATTATACTCTTTGTTTTCAAACATTAGTCAGATATCTTGGGTACTTTTCAACTTTTGTATTGTTATATGGAGATAATTTATTTATGTACGAATTTGTGGGTGCACAATTGCCCCCACATTAAGAAATCGAATACAAACGGCCTTTGGCATAACACCCGGCTTATGCAAAAGGCGCCCTCCAAATGGTGCCAATAAGGACTTTAAACAGGTGACATAGACTTATCAATGTGTGAGATATTGTTCAATGACGGATTTAGGCTCAGATATCATTTATATATGACTTTGTTTGACGTTGCAGCAATATAAGCAAGATTTCATGTGGTACCAGTATGATGATATAGCTGATGTGACCTCTGCGCATGGCCTACTGTATAATAACATCGTGAAATCGCTTCATCTCTTCTATTTAACAATAACTGGAAAGGTAATCTTGTTGTTTGAATGCAATGCCTCTACTTAATTTGTCCACAACACGTGGTGGGTAGTGACGGAATCTGTTTTATTTAGGATGAACACGAAATGAAAAGTGGAATTTCAGACTGAATGGACGTGTGCGCACATGTGCACACGAGCTAAGTGAGGTCATGCGTAGTATCGATGTATTGTACCAATTCTATAACTGGCTACTCTATTATTGCATATTACAGGCCTGTACCTGAACGTAATGAACTTCGTACATTCAATTCATAATTAGACATCTTTGATATGGGAAATCGCACATTTTCTTAATGCCATTGCTTCTGGTCGACGCTACCCTTGATATTTACCCTCAGGACCATAGCCAAACTTGGATTATTGGGGTCTTCATTTCAAAATTTTAGACTTCTTCTACATACACTAAAGTTACAAATATCCATTGGGGCATGTGCCTACATGTGTGCTGCATTTTGTCGTATATAATATGCATACACTTACACATTTACACTTTCATGTGTGTGCAATGCTGGCCAAAAGGCGGAATCTGTGCATGTATAATGTACATGCCAAGTCTTAGAAATTTTACAAGTACACGTTAAGTTGTAAAGTGAATCAAATATTGCCATTTCATATCTTAGCTTATGTTTCATTAATTTATTAACAGATCAACGCATATGCTCACACATATTATAAATGTACGATATTATCATATGTATCAACAGCTGTCAGGCGAATGTGCTATCGAGAATGAACATGTGTGTGTGTGTGTGTGTGTGTGTTTTAAGTGTAATGCTGTAATGTTAAGACAGAGTACTGATACTACCTATGTTTTATTCAACAGTACAAAGTTCATAAAAAGTTGTTCTGGTGTGATTTGCCTTTATTTCCCAACATAGTCTCGGTATACCCCCCCCCCCCCCCCCCGTGAACTAGCTACATGTGCACTATCACCTTCCAGTTCGCATGAACTGAGTAGTATTCACATATCTATGAGCAAACAATATGTTGTCTAAATGGCCAAGATCGACACATTATAAAACCAGCTAAAATAGCCTCCTTTGGTTTAAGTAATTGTATAAGCAACGATTTCTTTCGTCAGAAATCACAGTGTAACATAACTTGAATATACAAATGTGGAAATAACACCATACAGGGTAATTTCATCCAACTGCAAACTGTTTTCAGATACTTACTGGCTACATTTCTGGATTGAAATGCGTTTATCTGTGCTTGTAGTGCAGTAATGTCACAGTACTTCAAAGCTGATGCCACTGTATACTGTGGTTTTGTTAGATTCGCCCTTAAAAAACCAAAGGAAAGACACGTACAAAAATATCTGTGGGCCGCTTTTTAGGCGCACGTGTTGTGAGCAATTCAGTGAAAACAACACAAAATTTGATTGAACCTGTAACAAGCTATATCCACAGCTTTGCTAACCGATGTCACATCGTTATTAAGATAAAAGCAGATTTTGACACCAACTTACAGGAAAGGCTCATACTTTCATACTATGCATGATCTGTTGGCCATGGCCTTTGTCACTATGTATGGTTTGCTTATGTGTATGTGTATTTTCAACTATATGATATCGGACATAGGATAGTGGGACTTACCGGGGCATAGTTCGAGTAAATTGAAACTAGCCATTGCGATTTACCGGGACATAGCTCGACCACCTTCAAACAGTAGTCTTTATGGTAACTAAAACTCCCGTATTACTCTTACTACATTACCAGGTATGCCATAATGAGATGTATTGAACACTGATCTTAGCTGGTTATTAAATAAACTGTTCTGCACGGACGTGGACCTTTTACAAAGCTGACAGCAATCTTTACAAAGACATATTTGAAAAAACACCAACTATTATATAATGAAAGGGAAAACAAATTTCACTTTTTGATTTGAAGGCTGTAGTTGTTCACGGTATTTTTAGTCTTTCTGTTTTACTTCTTTGCGTGCTCTTTGTTTCTTCTTTCCCTTCTTCATCTTTTGTGATACATTATTCTTTCTTATATTTGTTGATTTTCAATTTAAAATTGTTTCTTTATAAAGTCTTCCAGTCACAGCGACATACAAATAATGTTTTAGTGAAAATGACACTATCAAATGTGGACCTGAAGTTGCCCTAGAGATATTGAAAGGCTCCTATATTGGATGAATGAAGGTTAAAAAGGTCCAATATTGCCGTTCCAAGTTTCCACATTGAACATCAAAGAACCAAGTTTTGACATACCAAATAGTGAATGTAAAACAGCTCTTCCTCATTTCTTCCATATCGGAAAGGTACTCAGTTCTGTCTCAAAAAGCATTTCTGAAACTGGGTTTGATGTATCCACAAGACGGCAATAAATGATATAAAGGTCCAAGAAAAACAGTTGAAACAAGTTAAAAGGTCCAAAATTTTTCTTTGATTAGAGGGATATTTTTACCATCAGTACTATGCTTTCCAATAGGAAGAGTGTTATGCCAACACGGAACTTAAACAGGTCTTGACACATTAAAACAATGCGAAAATTGTGAAGTGAAGTTGATAGCATTCTTTATATTGCTATACTCAATCATAATAAGTAGAGTACTCCTGGTTGAATGAATTATTATGAGGACCTTATGCAGAGAACAAGTTACTGTAAACACGTATCAAAGAGATGCATTTATTCTTGCTTTCCGTTTATGTTGCTGCTGCTGCTGCTGCTGTTGTTGTTGTTGTTGTTGTTGTTGTTGTTGTTGTTGTTGTTGCTGCTGTTGTTGTTGTTGTTTTTGCTTTGTTTCATATGATTTATTTTTTTGGGGAAAGGGACTTTATTGGACCTTTTTAGGCCGATGTGGGATTCGATCGACACCCTGTCCATCCCCTTACTACAGGCCAGACCCATAAATAAAACCAATGGAAATGCTCCTACAATATGATCTGGTCTAAAAGCAGGTATAGAGGCATCTGCGACAATGCAGGCAGATTGGTATATAAGGAGTCATCTAGGATAATAGACGGGTATAATAATGCCCTACAAATGCAAAGTGCAGTATCTGATTAAATGGAGGACCTGAGAAAAATGGCTTTAAAGTTTCAAGTATTGCCTTTTTAAAAATTATCCTCAGAATTAAGTCTTGATGTAATGATTTAAAATACGGGGGCAACAGAATTTGAAAGAGATTTACCGATGGCATTCAGAATTATTTATTTGAGAAATGCAGTATATTATTACCAGTTACCGCATTTTAGCTTTTTACTTTCGCTATGTTTGACGGGGCACAACAGATGTATATTGCAGGATCGGCCGTGCAAATTAGGATATCTTCCAAAGCGTTAGGTTGCTTCGTTGAACTACTTTATCTGTTTGTGATTACATGCTACACATAGAGAAAATTTCCCTTATGTTTGAGCATTTTGTCCACATATCATATGTGCGTATATTCATTCAGAGCGAGGGTTGAACATATGCTGCATATAGAAAATACTTTTCAGAGTTTGATTTATTTTATTAGCAATGAAAACCACTGCATTGGTGCAGTGAGTGAACCCTTCTCAAAGTGAAGTGCCACCCAAATGGTATGGTATGTTTAGACATATTTACTGTGCCAATCATTTGGCTTTGTGTAGCAAATATTTTTCAATGTTGAAAAAAAAATAATTAGGTGTTTGTCTCTTACCTTTTCCCACGCATAATTAAAAGTTCAGAGTCAAAGCAAAGATACCATAATGAGTACATTCATTTTCGGCTGCTATTAAAGATACTTATCGCCAAAATGCTGAACAATGAACTTAGTTCAGGTCCGTTTTCACCAAAGGAAGCATAAGAAAGCTCAACTTTTCTCACAAAGTTAACATATCACCAGGGGCTTACAGTCTAAATCATACATTTAGAAGACCCTCATGTAGCATATTAGACTGCACATAGATCAAGTCATAATTTTTCAAGCATTTAAAAAAAAATTTAGTTAATTATTTTGCACAAATGAAATTATCAATCACATTCCGTGCACTGCTATGGATTATTATATTCGGTATCAGTGAGTTCAGACTGCTGTAAATATTTAAAACATCATTTCAACACATATTTTGTACTCTGTAAGTAGGTTCAGCTATTACGGTACCCGGGACCCACACGATTCCTGCGCTCCTTTGGAAATTTCATACTGCAATAATACATACCAACAACTCGAGTAGGCAAACAATAGAACAGATAGTAGTATAGGTATTTAGACAAAGAAAGGACCCATTGTATTGATAGTTGATGACAAATAAACAAAATTATGACTGAATGCTGAAAAAAGTTTCTATTTGGTATTATAATAGCCATCATAAAGGTGTGAACAGAACATTGGGAAAGGGCTGCAGACGTTACGGATGACCTATTTTTGACATCAAATGATTTGTGAACAACAGTCCCTTCTTTACATTAATTTGATGTTTTTTGTAATGAAGTTCACACAAGGCAGAATCATACTGTCAAGGTCCTTGTGACTATGATCTGTAATTGTTTTCGGCCTAGACAGTGCTTAATTCAAAATTGTACAGGTCTGTACATTAGGACTAGGCCCAGTGCAATGTACTTACCAGTTTCTTTTGTCGTCTTTCGCTTTATTGATATCTCCACAAGCCTCTTGCCTCTGGACATATAAGGATGCGCCATGAATACTGGTCTTAAAAGACTAAAATATGATTTTAATGACACTCAAATGACTGCCACAAACGTCCATTTACAAGAGAAAACAAGAAAAAAGAACAAAAAACAAAAATTACCCCCCCCCAAAAAAAATCACAACAACAACAACAACAACAACAACAACCACAACAACAAATATATATAAAAAAAGCAAAAAAGAAAAAGAAAAAACAATCTGAGAGGGCTGCAGTATCTGAGAATCTCGTTTTCAGAAAAGGATGATGTCTCAAGGTAAAAAACAGTAAGTGACAACCAAGTGAGTGTTGTACAAAGATAAAGTGCAGTAACGAAACAGAAAAAAGTACAAGTGAAATGTAGTATCTATCTGTAGCTATTTCAGTTACTGCAGTTTAAGCATAGATGCAGTATCTGTCAGTAGCTATTGCAGTTACTGCAGTTTAAGCCTAGGTCACATTGTCATGAATGCAACGTTAACCACAGGCAATCAGGCTTCTTCACGAATAGACAATTCACAGATGAAACATGCTGTTGGAGCCCCATTACCATAGGAAAGTACACTCCTATGACGAGAGTGCAGAAAATGAGGGATACAGGAGGGTTCCCGATGGATGTTGGCATTGTTAACAATGTTTTACTGTGGTTTTGTAGGCAAGAAGAGGGAGACTCAGGGTTTGCACCGCTCGTCCGTAATACAACCGTTGATATCCACGGCACGGCTTGGAATAAATACGGCCCCAGTATCGATACCTACGGTTGGACACAAGATCAGCACGACTGCATTCCATAATGTTAGGTAAACGTTTAGAACTCCTACAGCTCTGTGAATGTACAGCATCCTTATGTACTGTATCACATTGTTTGCAGTTACCCAAGAAAGGCCATGGAGAATGGCATTTGCATTTAAGGAAGCAGGCGAACACGCAGGGTTGCATCACAATATTGCAGGCTGCATCATGGCAATTGAAATTTGAAGGTTGAGTTCGGGGTGTGCCATATATGTGCCACATTTCGAACAGTTCAAAACTTCCATGGCCATTGCGGGATCATCAGGGATCGTCAGGGATCAACAGTAATCGTAAAGGATCATGACATGCGTTTCAACAGATTAATCATTCATCACAAAAGGCTAAGATGAGCAGATCTGTGGTAATCAGGGATACAAATCATGACAGAGTGACTGGGGCTTAACCATGGTATTAAGGACGGCCTAGCTATTTCAGACACTGCGCAAAGTCGCCATGCACGTGGGACCTCCATATTTTAACAAGTTTCAATATCTCCTACATTTATTTATTTATTTATTTATTTGTTTATTCATTTATTTATTTATTTATTTTTCATTGATTGATTGATTTATTTATTTTTTTTTTATTTTTTTTTTTTTTTATTTATTTATTCGTTCATTTATTTATTGAATACGTACCCTATGTATTTATTATGTATAGCTTATTATATTAGGAGGGCCCCATGAAATACACTTTGTGTTGACTAGGTTTTCGTTGATTAAATTTTATCCTGGATAAATTAAGTTTTTACTTACTCACCTACTTGCTTACTTACTCAAAGATATGGGAATGCTTTTCATGTCTTGGCAAAGCATTTAGCTCAATTTAGTTGCGTTTGGAAACAGTGACTTTTCCCCGTGTATTATTTCCTGCTATGGATGTGATAAACGGAGGGGATGCAGTGATCTAGAGGGCCAATCAAAGGTCCTTAAGATGAGTTACCAAGGTTTGGAATGGCCTCTATTAATGACCTGATGAAAGTAAGCATAGAAATCTGTATAAATGCTGCATGCCAAGAGTAAGTGCCTTATGTATTTTTCATTTTCACGATTTTCGCATAATATTGGCACAGATCTTTTCTGATGTGTTTTATTTAATATAACTATAATTGCCAGGAGATTCAGATGCTTTATGATTTACTTGAATATCGGAAAAGTAAATTTTATCTCAATTAATATAGCTACCATGGAAAAAATGACCTTCAGAGTTGTTGGCCCTCGGTAACGGGAAGGAGCAAAAGTATAGACATGAATTTAATAATCTTTTTGTCTATTTGTTTCATTAATCATTTTCGCCTCTTAAAAGATACCATCATCATCATCATCATCATCATCATCATCATCATCATGGAAGAGATAGGGGAGTCTGCACGATCATACAAACAATGGTTTATAGACAGCACTGTTCAACACACACACACACACACACATATATATATATATATATATATATATATATATATATATATATATATATATATATATATTATTATATATATATATGTATATATGTATGTATTACAAAATAAAGAAATCTTTAGGTTTTAAAGATATATGGACACTTTAACATCACTTTGTGTTTGTGTGTGTTGCTCTGAAGACAACGTAATGTAAAGTAAGCATCGTTGGCATCTGGTACGTAACACAAAACAACAAACGCGCACATCAGCAGGACAGAATCCACATTAATTGTGTAGCATGGTTTGATGAAAGAAATCCTGTGTGATTGCTACGTAGAGCACGGTTGTCTGTGTGGAATATGCTGATCAGAAAATGACACGTCCACTAGTCTGCCTTCTGTGTCCTTCCAATACTGCCAATCCTTTGCGCAGAGACTGCCAAACTATATCAGCATCACTCATTTTTGGAAAGTTTTCACTTGATAAATTGTTAGATAAACCCTGATAAAGCCCTGATATTGTATTATGGATATAGAATCTTGGTTAGGCTCAGAAATGAACGTTGTGAAACATTTATTTGGAAATTGCACTTAGATACTGTGAAATACAGTGCTTTTGCGAAATGGAATGATATTGCGAAATATGTGGTGAAATAATATTTAACTCATTGGAAATACCAAAATGTTAAATACACTGACAGGACTGTGCGAGAACATAAGCTTTGTTTACCAGTCAGCAAATAATGAATCCGTAGATAATGGAACAATTAGTCCAAGATGGGTAAGGAACCTACCGAATCTGTAGTTATACCTGACCAGATGACAGTAATGAATTGTAGGTTTTAGAGTACAGGGAAATGTGGTTTATAAAATTGGAATTAATTCTTTATTGAATCAGTTAAATACAAAACAATTGTAGAAAGATTCTTGTATTTCTATGGATAATGTACATGTAAAAATGTCAACATTTCTATTATGTTTCTAAGTGAATTTGTTAAATCTGATATGTCATTTCTGGTACGAGAATAAAAGAAAGGGCAAATTTCGTGTACACAGGAACTGATAGAGAGAGTTAGCAATCAATAGAGTAAAAACATATTTTGAGGTTTGAACATTTATTTGGTTTAATGAAACGTAGTATTGACAGGATGTAACCAGAGGTGAGTGATATAGGCAGTTATATCTACAATAAGGAATTTTACATGCGACCGATTGGAGTCAGAATTTGTGCATATAAGGAAGAACATATGCCATGGATTGCAGAGTTGGAACTGTCAACACTTAAGGAGCATGAAATTGTTTCTCATGTATTGTCTGTACCTTTCAGCCAGAAGCCTATTACGTAACAAAAACCATGCACGTAATTCTATCTTTAAGGTCAAGTAACCACCGAACCATTACGTTTTCAAATATATTACTTATTCTGAGATGATTGCAGCAAAGTAGCCAACTATAATCGCAGTTGACACTGAGCGAGCCACGTCACCGTATCACTGAACGATGGATGAAAAAAAAGTAAGTAAAGAGAACTGCACATAAATAAAGCAGACATAAAACCTGGATTTAAAACAGACTATTGCATGATTACATTAAAATTTGCAACAGATAATAGGGAGAGAGGTAAGGGCTTTTGGAAATTTAAGTGTTCTTTTTTGACTGATAGTGAATATATTGAATTAATAAAACAAAACATAACAGAAACAGTACAGTTAAATACAGGCACAAACCCTGTTCTTATGTGTGATACCATAAAATGTCAGGTAGGACAGGAAACAATTAAATGTGCAGCTAGGAAGAAAAATGATATAATCAATACAATAAGAGAGTTTGAAGAAAAAACGAAAAGTTTGGAGGAGGAACAACAAAATTGTTCAGACCGTGCCTTTTGAATTTAGAAGAGCGAAATTATAATAACAAGGTTATCGGACAGTTACACGTACCAAGGGGGTTTTGATTACAGAAAGAAACAAAATTTTGGAAGCGCAAGATAAATTTTGCAGAAGACTTTACACTTCCCACGAGACAGTAGGTGTAAGTTCAGAAGAAGAGATTGCAAATTTAGCAGATGTAATTAAATTATTACAAGAAGATAGTAACATCTGTGAGGGTCCTATCACTGAACAAATACTGAATATAATTAGAACTGTTAAAAAGAGTAAGAGTCCAGGAACATATGGACTTCCAATAGAATTTCACAAAATATGTTGGAATGAAGCTAAAGATTATTTGATTAATTCAATAAATTACACTGACAATTATGATAATTTATCAATTTCTCAACCTTGATCCATCGTTATTGAAAATGGCGACCATTTGTACTACTAAATACGGATTATAAAATCATTACAAAGACTAACTTTTCAGCATCACTCTAGATGTCCATTGACCTTTTAGATAATCGAAGTTCAACCCTATCTATAACTTGGTTCCATTTCTTACCCACTATATATGGCAGTAAGGTATCAACTGGTGCAGTCAGTGACCTGTGTTGTGATTCTGCTTTGATGATTGGACTTGGTCTGCTGGTACAAGAGGCAGCTGCTCGCTGGATTATATCCATTTGTGCAATGGGTAGTGCCACCCCCTGCTAGTATTTACACAAGAATGTCATTATTGTCTCAACACCATACAGCAAAAATTCGTGGTTGAATTTTGCTTGGAAGAATAGCGTCCTGTTTTTCTTGGGTTATCTGACATTCAGCTATTGCTGTTTCCATTTCTTTAAGTTCGGTGTATCATACAGTATGGCCAAATCGATTTAATAATATCATCGCTTTAGATGGTCCTGTCATACCTTTAACAGCAGTTCCCAGGGCAATGTGCTTTGGGGTCTTAACACGGCCATTATTCACGTTGTAGATAATATCCTGTCCAATATATTCATCCAGTCTCTTGGTGGATTCAGAAGAATCTTGTACCCTGCCCTGGCATGGTACTTCGTCAGTGTTGCTTAACTGTTTCACTGCCACACGTGACTCAAGATGAACAACGGCAGAGTGCTGGATGCAACTTTAGTCAAATTAACTTTATACAATATGCTAGTCGTCTGCTATATACTGTGGAACCTGTATTAACACTTAAATCTTAGTTACTGCGAAGTGACGAGAGAACACAGGTGCCGATTTTTGCGTTACCTTACAAAAGATCGCATTTCAGGTCACACGATGACCTCACAGCATTCCATTAACCTTGACCTATGACCCAGACATCCCCATGGCGAGTGGAAGAAGCACTGGGAGTGGGAGACCAATCTGAAGGCAGTAAATTTTCACCACTGCTGAACTTGTAATGGAGGACTCGCACTAAAACATGAGTGCTGCATACTCTGATGACGAGGAAGCGGCTGATATTGTAAATATTGTGAACAGCAGCTAAGATAAACAATGATATAGTCTGTAAATTACCCCCATTATCGTTCGATGCATGTGATTTTGTTGTCCTGCATGCCATTGGCATGCATCGCTTAGTACAGTAAAGCCACCTGAGTTGAAATGTTCATCGGAAACAAATAGCACCAGGCTCTTAAAACTTTTTTCATGATCAAAAACTACAATCCAATGGTAGAATTTTGTTATTTTTTATTAACCACCAGTCCAGTAAGGACAATGATAAGTAGGCCTTTGCCTACGAGATGATGAATATTCAAATCGATGCCCACTATATATGTTTCAGTATGGGCAAGTCTTGTCCTCTGGCTCTGCAAAACCCAATGACTATGTTTCATGAACAAGATAATAGCTTCATTATTATGCTCTTCTTGAAACCTCCATCAAAAACATGCCATCAACAGCACGGAAAAAAGTTGCTATTTTGTTTTTGATGCTCATGTTTTGGGGTTACAGTGGTAAGTCTTGTGAAATAACCTTGCATCTTCGTTTTTCGTTTTTCATTTGTGCTTGACTTGTCTGGGCTGCGTGTTAACTGCTTTCTTATGAGCTGAACTTTAGTGTTGTTCTGTGACTGAATAATTATTATAAGAAAGCAATCCACAGAAATATACACTTTCCACAAGAATGAGAAGTGATGTTCATTTACAAAGTAAATGAGCTTTAATATTACTACATGTAAAATGTTGGGGTTTTCACAGAAACTAAATTTTGACGCCACTAGGAAACCATAAAATTATCAGAGACAGTTTACGCTTTGATATATGATTCAGGTCACTTAAGTTGATATAGCCAGTCGTCAGAAAAAGCCGGTAAGAATGGAAAGAATGTTTTTCTAGCGTCAACAATTATGAGAGAGTGAAAATAATGATAATGTCTATGTCCGCTGTAAAAATCTAAGGTTTTTTCCGAGGTCTGTAAATCTCATGAGATATTTCATCAATAATGCCCCCAGCTTCTAGTAGTTCTGGCCAAATGCTTGTCATGTCAGACCACTCCCTTCTGTTCGGCCATACAATTTCACGTGCATAGAACTTCCTCGAAGTTTGTGGAACATATTTCAAAAGTCTATGCACATCGGTCACAGAAACCTTTAAATAAATACACTAGACATGATACTCCGGTGTAGCACTTCAGCCATATTGGATCAGCATATGAAACTTATCTCAAACAGCTTGTTTTATTACAATAAAGGTATATTCGTTTGCTAACTTTTACATATCCTCAATGTCATACTGAAAATTGGTTTCCATTGATAAAAATCAATATTCTCCATAAGTTATATTTGTTGAATACTTTTCTCCTTGTTTATTTTTTTCTGAATTAGGTGGTACATCCTCCGTTGATTTTGGTTTTCAACATCGAGGCTTAACTCATAATTATGGTACGAAAAATAGACATCAATGTATTCAATTTCAACATCAAACTAATCATATTTGTCATAGTATTATAGATTTGGACCTAAAGTTTATAATGATATACCCTAGAATATTAAAAGTATTGTATGTGTTATTTTTTTTTAAACATTAATTATTTGGCTACAATTTAGACATGTTGATATTTGTTCTTTGATTTTTTTTCATAGAGAAACAAATATTAATTCCAGGTACCCCTGATGTACTGATTTAGTTTAACTTATTCCTTGTATATCTTGTGTTAAAAGGTTTTTTTTTTTTTTTTTTTTTTTGTGTGTGTGTGTGTGTGTGTGTGTGTGTGTGTGTGTGTGTAATGTACTGTACTTGATTTATTTTGATATCGTATTGGTCCATGTTTACAATCTATTGGATGGCGGCGCAAGGCACTACATTCATGTCATCCCTCTCGTCAATTTTATTCCATGTACGTTTCTTTTTTTTTCTGCAATTCTGCTGATGAAAATAAACAATATGTTACAATTCGTCATGGCCGTGCGTAAAATGTGTTTGCAAAATACCCCACCGGCATAATATCCAAAGTTGATCAGCAGTTCAGTGGTGTGGGAAAAGTGGTTGCAAAACCAAATTAGGCATTTTTTTCACTCCAAGCGTTAGCCACGTGATGGTGAACCCAATTCAGCCAATATTCCAAGCAGTGCTATTCACAGGGTTTGGCCCTCGCAACGTTGCATAATGAAATAGGAATTTGTCCTCGCAACAGATGTTACACAGAGAAAATGAAACAAATACACACAAAAAAATGAGCAATAAATGCACTGGTTCTCATTATTGATTTATTTTATGGTCATTAATTTTGTGGCAAATAAAGTTTAATTTCTTTGCTATTGCTTGCCTTTTCAGGTGAACCCTCCCAGAGGCTTGACAATGTGCCACGTGAACCAGCTGAGACAAAATTGTTTCTGAGCTTTCCACAACATGGGCCAGATTGGAAACAACTCATGAAGTCAGTAAAAGATCGTCAGGACCTGCCAAGAAAAAATTAAAAGAACCTCCGTCTACCGCTTCGTACGGAAGCCTACGAAACAGGGTTCGAAACAAAACAAAAACAAAAAAAACAAAAAAAAAAAAAACAAAACAAAAAAAAAAAAAACCATGTGTGGCTACAGTCAGATAAGATGAACAGATTAGGTAAGATCTTTTTTAAAAAACAGATTTCGAAAATTAACAACTTTCTGGTAAAAAGTTCCATTGAAGAATGGTATAAAGAAGGACAGAAAGAAAGAATGGGTGAGGGATCGAGCGAGAAAGGTGGGGGGGGGGGAGAATACAGGGAAAAAGAAAGAATGAGACACAGTTCATGGTTCTTCGTATGGTCTCAACGGGTTCCAAGAATACAGTACTATATATATATATTATTGAATAAACGCATTTATTATTGTGCTCAAGGAGCAAATAATTTCATAAGAGGTGGAACTGAGAAGAATGTTTAAAGGCTTTACAAGCCTTTATGTTATAGTTCGATTTATGAGCCTGGAACCAGCGCAAGATATATATATATATATATATATATATATATATATATATATATATATATATATATATATATATATATATATTAAAACCTGAAGAGCTTGGCAGATCAGCACAGAGAGACGGAAACTCCGGGATCCGTGGCTGCCGCAGCAGCTGACAGGGACATCCGACCGCTGCAGACAGAAAAGGAAGCAGCCAACTGAAAAAGAGCTGGAGACAGACTCATTATACAGCAACGAAGAGCCTCTTCCGCCCAAGAAAAAAAATTCTTGCACAATGAAAATGAAAAACTCAGTGCATTTTGATATGGCTTGTTTGGTGGCCAGCAATTTTGATCATGGTTGAATTTCGATTACACAGAACTTTTTTGGTGCCGTCTCTTTGACATCATTGAAAACTGTTGTCCGTTTTTATTTTTCATAAGGGTCATTATTATTTTGTGGCTGTTTTCTGTTTGGAGTTTTATGGCAGATGCATGGCTTGCTGAATGTTCAATGCTTCCATTTAACTGGTCATGTTCATGTTTACATGTCATATTTGGGCGGATTCGAAAGAGTACTGAAGAATTTGCATATTGGTTTTTGTTAAGTAATGGTCATTGCTTATATTAATGGGGTCCTACCTACTCTGTGTGCATTGAAGATACTGAAATCGAGTCTTGTCTCATTCTCTTTTGGGCAACATGCCATGACACAGTACCACATGCACAGTTGCAGATACCATTTTGTCTTCCTTATGCGACGCTCGAGCAGAGCATGTTCGCTTTGACACTGGGGTATATTAAAGTGTTTCCGTTCCAGGTTTGCAAATGGGTTGCACAAGTCATGAATATAAAGATTATTTTTGTGTTGGCATCGCAAGCCTGGAAACAGCAGTTATGCCCCAGGATCTGTGACATGGTCTGTAATGGTGACTTTTAAGAACTATTGCAAAGGCATTCACAATTCTCATATCAACCTCCCTTCCTTGAGAAACTGGACAAACATTCATCGGTCACCAACAACAAATTATACCATGGTCGAATTTATTTTGGGGGCTTTATCTCCCCAATTGAAGAGAGAAAACAAAAATTTGGGATGATGGACATTTCAATAAGCAGGTTAAGATTTCTTGATGAATTGGCTCAAACTACCGCCATTAACGTGCAGCGGGTCAAATGTCTGTGTATGCAAACAAATGATTTTACCAAAGTGTGTCACGTTCGTTTCGCATTCGTGACGATATAATCATAATCTGCCTTTTATCGTGGCAACGCCTACATCTCCATATTTGACATTTGTTGCATTTGAACCGACCATCTATGCAGTACCTCAACCATACTCTAACTTTGGCGCAATGTGTGGGCCCCACCCCCACCCCCATCCCCACCTGCTCTGAGCAGTACATTGCCTGATTTGTATAGAGTACAAAGTTGATTTTGCTATATTTGGAACAATGAAAGAAACCTGCATAGAAATAAAAATTAAAAACGAATAAGTCAGCAAATCTGCGTAGACGATGACAAACCCTCCCCCACCCCCATCCCCACCCCACCCCCCGAACACTGACAGTCCTGAGACTAGCTGATTTTGGCACTTAAGGTCAAAATTAGCATAATCGAAGGTACCCTGTATGGTACTTTTCCATTAGTGCTCAATAAGAAACCTAAGTCTTTGATCCAGCAGTGCAACGATATAAGCCAATATGCCAATTTGACATTTCAAGGTCACTCATAAAGCTATACCAATCACTTTTTTTTGCATAAATCTGACTGTCGTTTACTTTTTTTTTCAATGTGAATGCTTTATTAACCACAATCAATGTCCTTCTCCATACAACATTAACTATCCTCGGGGAACTTCCTCATTTTTCCCCTTGTCATTATGGACGTGAGTTTGATGTGTGTTTTTTCTAACCTTTTTTTTTCTATTGATATCCAATCCCCAATATTTCAGAACTCAGAAGTTTTGCTCACCTTCTTCCTACCCGACGCGCAAAACAAACTAACATAAAGACAAGAACAAAAAAAAATATTATTATGGTACTTTCATGATATTATTCCACACGTTTGTATACACCAAAATAATTTCAATTATTCCAGCCTCATGGTCAGTCTACTACTTACCTGTGACAAACATTATTGTATGTTCTTTATTGTATATAGAGGTGAAATGTTTATTGCTTACACATGTGTGGCTACAGTTCAATTTTTAGTTGCTGAACAATTTGTGCAATTTGTATTCATTTACTTCTTACCATACAAGAAACATTATTTACAAACATGGTCTACATTGTATACGTACACGTGACGGTGGCAAACCAAATCTTGCTGATCTTTGTGTGATTTGGGCCCCTACCTGTTATATATGTAACAAGAAAACTCGTGCACCTTGGTGCTGCTTTGGCTTTTATATGGCATACACATTTACCATACATGTTATCGGATTCATTGAGAATTTACCATATTGTTACTTGTCTCGTCTGTTATCGTATATATATATAATTCATACGCATAAGACTATTCTGTACAATTTGTATGTACATGTGGATGCTCTGCATGCAACAAACTCTCTATTGTGAGTATGGCATCTATTATTATATACAAAGACGTGTGGAAAAATTTTGGTGGGGCAAGGAACTGTTTAAATGATTTATTAAATGACGCAGATACCTAAGATAATGCTATCCCGATAGCCTCGAACTCCCCATATGTGGACACGGAGCATCTGGCTAACTATATAAAACCACTGAAGCAAACTTTTTCTGTACTAGATTTGAACATTCAGAGCCTAAACGCAAAATTTGACAAATTACATACTTTAATTAATGATTGGCTAAAAATGATCTCGAATTTGATGCTATTTGTCTTCAAGAAACCTGGATAGATGATGTGTATACTATATCATTCTATTCTCTAGAGAATTATGTTATGTTACCTTTGGCAGCTACCTGTAGCACCCATGGTGGTTTACTAATATATTTATATAAGAATTTAACGTTTGTCCATAGAAACCTTTACATACCAAACCATATTTGGGAAGGTCCGTTAATTGATATATCTTTACATGAAAATGATAAAAGATTAACTCTATGTAATATTTACAGGCCTCCCAGAGACCGTACTAATGATATTAATTTGTTTATAAATGATCTGAGCCCAATTATTGAAGCTCTTTCAAGAGAGTCTTCTGAAAAAGTGATTATAGGAGATTTCAATCTAGATCTGTTGAAAATGAACACAAGACAAAAATACACTAAATATCTCGATGTCATGTTATGCAACAGTTTCTATCCCAAAATCACCTTGCCTACCAGGCTAACAGAGAGAACAGCAACTCTGATATATCAAATATATTGTAAACTTCTAGTTCTAAAAAGAAGTGCTCATCTGGAATAATATTGTCTGATATGTCAGACCATTTTCCTGTGTTTACTTGTATTAACTTCAAACCTAAAATCAAAGCCCCCCCCCCCCCTCGGTACATAAAAAGTGAAAATAAAGATCCCTACTGTTTACAATCTTTTTATAATGAAATAAGAAATACTGATATTATGAGTAAATTAAACCCCAACCTCCAGTGCAACCCTAATGTAAACTACAACAGAGTGGAACAAGTTCTTCAAATTGCAAAAAATAAGCATCTTCCGGCGAATACTGTCAAGTTCCAAAAATATAAACATAAAATTTTTCTTCTATTACTAATGGTATCCTGAGATCTTTAAAATTTCGTGACACTCTTTACAGAGCACTGAAATGTACCTCTTTGGATGATCCTCAGTACTATATACTAAAGCAAAATCTTTACATATTTAATAAAACATTAACCAAAAATATAAATGAATTAAAACGGGACCATTACCATGCAAAATTTGAAGGGTTAAACACAATACAAACAAGATATGGGATACTATTAAGTCCATTCTACATACAAACAAAAATAAAAGAGTGGTAACCTCATTCTTTCTCATTGAAAACAATAACATAACAAATAAAGAAGAAATAGCAAACAGGTTTCATAAATTCTTCACAGATATTGGACCCAAGCTGGCAGCTAACATCACCTCAACAAATAGACTCCCTTTCAGCTCCTACCTCACTACATCGGTGGACAGCACCTTTCCTTTTTCGTTAGTGGACTCTACCAACATTTCAAGTATCATCAATAAATTTAAACCAAAGTCCAGTGCGGGACATGACAACGTATCAATGAATTTGTTGAAAGGTCTAATCACTTATATTTCCGAACCCCTTGCATTAATAACAAATCAATCTTTATCTACAGGCATTTTTCCTGATAGCCTTAAACTTGCTAAAGTTGTACCATTATACCAAAAAGATGATGAAACTCTTTTTGAAAATTATCGCCCAATATCTTTATTACTGGCCATGTCTAAAATTTTGGAAAAAGTAGTGTACAAACAATTGAATGACTATTTTACCGTAAATTCTCTTTTTTACAAAAGTCAACACGGATTCAAGAAACTGCATTCTACAGAAATGGCAGCCTTAGAATTTATAGATCGCATCATGAATTTCCTGGATAATGGCAAATTACCTTTAGCCATATATCTAGACCTGTCAAAGGCATTCGATACCTTAGATCACCAGATTCTTTTGCGGAAACTAAAACATCATGGGATTACAGGTACTGCTTTAAATTGGTTCGAAGATTATCTTAAGAATAGAAAACAATATGCGGTCTTTGATGAAACTCGTTCTGATTTTTTGCACATCACAACAGGGGTCCCACAAGGATCTATACTCGGACCTCTGCTGTTTACAATTTATACAAATGATACGCACATAGCTACATCTAAATTTGATTCCATTTTATATGCCGATGACTCGACTTTGATAAATTCCATATGTATTTTTGACTCTGTATTTGTTGACATTTCTGAATCTATAAATGATGAACTAAATAACGTCTATGGCTGGTTGTCGGCGAACAAAACAAAATACATGTTATGCCATTTCCCACAAAAAAGATAAACTTTACACCAGTCTTGAAAATAGATGGTACTCAAATTAAAAAAAAACTATACAGTTTGATTTCCTGGGCTTATGCATACAAGAAAACTTCAACTGGAAAGCACATCTGCAAAAAAATGGCAATAAACTCTCAAAAGTAATTGGAATTTTCAGAAGGATCCGCAAATATGTCCCAACAAAAAATGTATTAATTATGTACAATTCTCTGTTCCTGTCACATTTAAATTTCGGCATTCTTACTTGGGGTCACACTCAAGAGCGCATTTTTAAATTACAGAAGAAGGCTGTTCGTCTTGTATCCAATGCTGGATATAATGCACATACTGATCCCTTTTTAAGCGACACAAACTTTTGAAACTTCAGAACCTTCTACGCTTAAAAGCACTTAAATTTTACTACAAATATTCAAAAAATGAAGTACCTAGCTTTTTTCTTGATATGTTTGAACTGCCCTCTGCTACTCATTCACATTTTACCCGCATTAGTAAAAATCCCAGAATTCCAGTACCAAGAAAAACGACAGTAAAAACTTCTATCAGGTATTATATTCCTCTCTTATTGCAAAAACTTCCCCATGTATTAAGGACAAAATTCACACACATACGTATTATGGTTTCTCACATTACGCAAAGTGTTATTATATCAATAATTACAATAATGAATGTACCAGAACAAATTTTTATGTATGTAATAGGTAAATTTTGCGGCTAGTAATGTTAGTAATTATGTTAACCTCGTGACAAATGCTGTAATCTAAATTTTTTTTTATCTCCCTAGCTGGCCCCAGCGATAGCGGGTTTTTTAATCTTTAGCTGGGGTCATCCTGACTCAATTTTGTTCTATTTACGTTTTATTTTGTTAACCACAGTTATTTGCAGTACATGTTTCATATTTGTTCTGTTTCACAGTGTATTCCTTGTGTCAAATAAACATATTCTGATTCTGATTCAAGAACAAGAGGGCTGTGTGAACAGCCCATGTTCAGCTGATCTTGACATTCATCACACTTGCAGCTCTATGAACTTGGGTAAGGATCAAGGTCACCCATGTTCTGAGTGAGTCTGGCCTTAATACAAGAATACTAACATGTTAAGTATCAAAGTTTAAGTAGTTCTCAAGTTATAATGAAGAGTAAAATTCATGTATGTTGCACTGTGACCCCAGAAACAAGATCAAGACCATTCATGTACTGTCTAAGCATGACCTTCATACAGACACATTAACACGTGCAGCCTCATGGTACTAACTCAAAACAAATCTCTTGGTATCAAGTAAACAGTAAATGTCGTGTCAGATTTACTGTGAGTTAGCATTAGAATACCCATTGACTTACATAGTATTCAATAGAAAAGCTGCATTGACCGATAGGTACCTGAATTGAAAATCCTTAAAAACCGGGAATGCAAAGCAGTGCCACCTAGTAAAGAGCTTTGTTTGACCCTTCCACAAGAACATATCCTTCATATTTCAGCTGAATCTGACGGTTCTGAAAACAAGTGAAGAATAGCAAAACCTGCCAAAATTCTTTTTAAAAATGCAGCGCCACCTGGTGAACAAATTGGGAACTAGGTGTCCCTGTGAGTGTCTATGTATGATATCCAAACAATTGGGTGAGAGGAGAAGAGTTTTTAAGGTTTGCCCCCCCCCCCCCCAAAAAAAAAAAACAAAAACAAAAGAAAAAAAAAAAACAAAAACAAAAATCATAAACAAGCCTAAAATCAATAGAGCGTAATCGTTTGAACAAACTTGGTAGAGATCAACCCAAAGCACGTACCCACCAAGTTTGAAGTAAATCTGCTCAAAATTATTTTAGTTATAACCATTACAAGAAATTCCCATGTTAAACGTTCCTCTTAAAACTCAAGTAAAGATTTTTGAAAAAAAAAAAAAAATAACAAAATCCAAATTTCATTAGAACATGACCATTGGAACAAACCTGGTAGACACCCACCCAAGGTACATCCCCGCCAAGTTTGAGGTAAATCTGGATGACGGCTTTGGAGAAAAAGTCGAACATGTAAATGAGCATTAGAATGCCCATGGACGTACATGGAAATCAATCGGAATGGTGCATTTACCGAAAAGTAGCCGAATTGAAAAAAAAAAAAATTGTTAAACACCAGGAATCCGCAGCATTCCCACATAGTGAACGGCATTGTTTGACCCTTCCACAAAGAACATATCCACCAAGTTTCAGCTTAATCTTGGTGCCGGTTTGGGCGAAGACGTAGCGAATAGCTATAAGATAAAAAAAATCATAAAAAATTAGCAAAAAATGCAGGGCCACCTGGCTAACAGATTAAGAACAAAGAGTCACCAGGTGTCTTCCTGTGTAAAATCAAAGCAACTGGGTAAGTGGTTTCGTAGAAGAAGATATTTTTTAAGATTTGTCCAAAAAAAAAATCATTTAAAATTTTTGAAAATTCACTGGAGCATGACCATTGAAACAAACCTGGTAGGAACCCACCCACGGTGCATTGCCACCAAGCTTGAAGTTAATCAGGATGACGGTTTTGGAGAAGAAGTCAAAAATGTGAATTAGCATGTGAATGCTCACTGACTTCCATAGTAATTAATAGGAAAGCTGCATTGTAATTAATAGGAAGGACCGATAAGTACGCGTATTGAAAAAGTAAAAAAAAATCGGGTTTCCACAGGATTCCCACATAATAAACTTGTTGACCGTTCCACAAGGAACATATCCACCATGTTTAAGCTTAATCTGAGTAGCGGTTCTGGCGAAGAAGTCAAAATTAGTTATAACACACAAAAATTCATAAAAAAAAATACAAAACAAATTGCAGCGCCATCTGGTGAACAAATTAAGAAAAGGGAGTCCCTAGCTGTCTTCCTGTGTGATATCAAAGCAATTGGGTAAGCGGTTTCGGAGAAGAAGATTTTTCAAGATTTGTCAAAAAATAGAACAAAAATTCAGTAAAAATCAAACAATCACTGGAGCATGACCACTTGAATAAACCTGGTAGAGACCCAACCACGGTACATTGCCACCAAGTTTGGAGTTAATCTGGACGACGCCTTTGGAGAAGAAGTCGAAAATTTTAATTAGCATTAGAATGCTCATGGACTTCCATAGTAATAAATGGGGAAGCTGCATTGACCGACAAATACCAGAATCAATCGTTAAAAAATCAGGAATCCAGAGCATTCCCACATAGTGAACAACTTTGTTTGACCCTTCTACAAGGAACATATTTACCATGTTTCAGCTTAATTTGAGTGACAGTTCTGGAGAAGAAGTCAAAAATAGCTATAATACCCAGAAATTCACTAAAAAAATAGAAAATATCAGCACCACCTGGTGATCAAATTAAGAACTAGGAGTTACAGGGAGTGTTCCTGTGTGATATCAAAGCAATTGGGTAAGTGGTTTTATAGGAGTAGATTTTTTAAGTTTTGCCCCCCCCCCCCCAAAAAAAAACAGAAAAATTAATTAAAGAAACAAAAATCAATGAACCATAACTATTTGAACAAACTTGGTACACACCCACCAAAGACACATCCCCACCAAGTTTGAAGTGGATCTGGCCAACGTTTTTGAGAACAAGTCGAAAATGTGAATTGTGGATGGACAGACGACAGACGGACGACAGACACTCACAAAAGCTCAACTGACTGACAAGTCAGCTCACCTAAAAACTCCATAGGTACTTTTGTGTTAGTGTTTAAATCAGACAGTGGGCTTGTGGATGAAGCTTTATCGAGAAATAAGCCCATATGTCCAATTTGCTGAATTCGTAGTGGGACAATGCTAGTAGGTGAATTTACCTTAACCGGTTTTCCTTATTTTGACAACTTACAGAAGACCAAAACATGTCAGCAACCCCATGTGGAAGACAAATTGGTAGTGGTAGAGTACAGGTAATGTCCTTCCGAGTTTGAACACAATCCAAGATTTCGTAATTTTTTACATCCGGAAAAGTCTCTAAACTGTAGAGCATGACCATTTGATTACGATCAGTATATGCATACCAAAGGCAGAAAGAACCCCACGAAGATTGAAGTGAATCTGACTGACGATTTTGGAGAAGACGTCGAAAGTGTGAACTCCTAGTAGAATCCCCATCGATTTAAATTGTAATCAATAGAAATGTATGCATTATACAAATAAGTACCCAAATTAAAATAAACCGTTAAAATCAGGAATCCAGAGCATCGTAACATAAAGAAAAATTTCATTTCACCTTGCAAAGGAACATTTCCACTAAGTGTCTGCATAATCTGTCTGACAGTTTTGGGAAGGAGCTAAAAACACACAAAAATCGCAGCGGCACTTGACAAACAAATTGAGGTTTAGGGGTCCACTGAAATGCCCTGTTGCAATTGTGAAGCAATAAGTAAATAAATAATATATATATATATATATATTTATTTTAGGATTGGGGTGCGTCATCCTGAAGCCCATTCAAAAGTGTAAAGATAAATTGAAAAGTATTTAAAGTTTTATGGTGATAGTGAAAAGTTACTGGAAATTGGAAAAGCTTGAGGCCAGAAAGGCTTCTGTTGTCAACATGGCACTAGAAGTAACTGATTTTGCAACACAAAATAAAATGTCTCCCCGTGGGACACTGGAGATTTCTGTTATAATATATGTTCGTGGAAAGCAGGAGAAGGATCGATATGGTAACAAACTATCATCACTTGAATATAGATAATATACACCTATCAGGCCACTTTATGTCAAAGCGTTTTGACAAATGTATCTGAATTCAGAAGACTCACACCTTCTGATACCATTAGGGGACTGACTGCTCAAGACGAGTCCCCGATAGTGGTACCAGGTTCCATCCAACCGAAGTCTACATGGCGTCTGTGTGTGCGTGCGTCCATCCAGATTGTTTCTGCATGATAATTTAAGAGGTTTTTCAGCTAGAGCTTTCCTATTGCACAAGATTCAGTTCTGTATAATGGCTACATTAACATCTAAGGTGGGTGACCTTGACCGAATTTCCAAGGACACAGAGCTGCATTAGTGAATTTCGTGTCTGCACGACTGATTAATACGTTTTAGAGCTATGGATTTCATATTGCACAGGGTAAGTGTCCTCTATAATAGATAGATCAAGTTCAAAGATGGGTGACCTTGACCTAATTCCCAAGGTCACACAGCCATATTAGTTTATTTGGTTTCCGCATGATAACCTGAGAAGCTTTTGCATTAGAACTTTTATATTGCACGTCATTATAGTCCCCTGTAATGGCGAGGTCAAGTTTAAAGATAGGTGACCTTGACTCAATTTCCAAGGTCAGAGAGCCACATCCGTCCGGATCTGTTTTGCATGACAACGTGAGAAGGTTTTGAGCCAGGCCTTTCATATTGCACAGGATTTCAGTTCTGTATAAAGGCTACGTTACCTTCTAAGTTGGGTGACCTTGACCAAATTGCAAATGTCATAGACCAAAAGTAGTGAATTTAGTGTCTGCATGATAACCTTGGTATTTTTAGAGCTAACACTCTCATATTGCACAGGGTTGTTGTCCTCTTGTCAGGGCTTATTCAAGTCTAAAAATGGGTGACCTTGATCCAATTCCCAAGGTCACAGAGCCACATTAGTTGACTTTGTGTCCACATTATAAATTGAGAAGTTTTTGAATTAGGGCTTATATATTGTACAAGATTGTCGGCATGATATATTGGGAAGTTTTTAAGCTATAGTGATTTCATTTTGCACATCGTCATAGTTTCTATCAGGCCAACGTGAAGGTGAAATATGAGTGACCTTGACCCAATTTCCAAAGCCACACAGCCCAAAGTTAAATATTTACTTGACTTTGTATATGATAAATTTCTACATCTTGTGCAGCCAACTTCTTGACTTGATATGTGGAAGTGTATGTGATGAAACAACACAGCAGTACATGCATACACACGTTTGACTCCACTGAAATCTTAATCCTTTAGTCACGTTTGTGAAATTTAGTGTCCACACAATAATTTGTAAACTTTTTATTTATGGGTTTCATATTGTACATATTTAGAGTCCTGTATAGGGCCATAGCTGACTTTGAACCCGTGTCCAAGGTGAGTTTACCCAATGTCCAAGGTGAGATATATTTGCTGCCCTAATCTGTCCCATATTTGTAGACGCTGGTCCCCTTAGTGGTGCAGGCATCACTACTTTATCTTTTTAGGTAGTCTGGCTGAAGCGCTGTATTAATTTTGTTGTAGCCGTCATGCTTCACCCCCCCCCCCCCCACAGGTGAAACCCAATACAACATTGGCACTCTTAGGTAAAATTATACAATACATTTCGAGAGGCAATGTGAAGACAAAGCTCTTTCATTAGCTCACTCCAAGAGTCACCAAGGACTTCAAATGTCAGATTAAAACAAAGAGCTGACTTTTTGCAAAACTTTACCAAAGAAAATTTGCTTGTGCGTTTTCATTGATTGGCAGTTATTTGAAGTGACTTGCGTGATATTGTTAGAGTCAGAACCCAGCTTAATAAGAGGTCCGCCATTAACAATTATTTCGGCCTCACATAACAAGGTAGGCAGCTGCTCATCAGATAATGTTTTTGTTTGTGGCATAATGGCTTTCAAAACAATCATCTTGACTCCTACTAGTCTTTCGAAAACCCTACCGAAATGTAGGCATTTGGAGACATAAATACCCACCTGATTGCCTTCGGAACAGAAAATATTCATGGTGTTTCCTTCGTATCGTATTCAAAGCATGTCAAAGCTCATGTTCGCCTTGACTGAGATTATTTCCATTATCAGCGAATACCTTAATAGGAGTACCACCAGGTGAAATGAATCTCCTAAATGCATTAAAAAAGCATCTGCTTCCAGGGACCTAAACATTTCTGTTTGCGCAGTTCTTGAACATAGGCATGTAGATATGAAACCATACCTTTTATTTGACCTCGATAGAATTTGGTGAGGTATGGCCCAAAACAATCAGCACGTACATAAGAAAAAATGGCAAATGTTGTATTCATTCCTTAAGCAAATCAGCCATTAAGTGTTCCATACTTCTGCCAAAAAGCTGCTTTGCTAGTAACGCATTTTCTCATTACTTGCTTTACCAACACGGGAGCTTTAGTTATCGAATACTCATCCTTGATGTTAAATAGGGTCCACTCAACACCCAGGAGTCCTCTCGATTGATAATGCCTAGCCATAACCTGTGCAACCACATAGGAAGGTTTATGCTGTGCAGGGATAAGATGTTTGTGTATTCGCCCTCCGTCTGGCAATATTGCATCTTTATCTCCAAACGGATGAAGGCATAGACTTGTGCAGGACCTTAAAACCGGTTTACCTAGCTTCAAATTCGAAACAAATTTTCACAAAAGATGGAATTTAATAAGTAAGGAAACCGCATTTGTTAAAATGTACTTTTAATGTCATGTATTTGCCGGTAATCTGTTCTGTGTAAACTTTCGACTGTCTACAGTGTAAGCAAACACACAACTCTCGATCACTAAAAATTAATCGGCCGCTCCAAGCAGATTCTATAGCTGCCCCTGTTCAAAGGCCTGCCCTGTCGTTTGATGGGAGATTAGTCGGCATCATTATGGCGGCAACAAGCTGAACCTTGCAGCTGTATCACTCTAGATTTTATCGCTCGACCCTTTTTCCAACAAAGACTGAGCTAAACATAAAGGAATTAACTGCAAAAAGTATCAGCGACTCTTTTTTTGATTCATATGAAGCTACTTGCTCACAAAATGAAGAATCCGTATTTTCGTCCCAATATGACAAATGAGCCGAGTAGCAAATTTGACCGATTCTCACGACAGAACGAATGCATGTAAAAATATCGCTAAATGGGTTGTTTTCAAGAATTAACTTTCTTCATCAAGTAGTTTTCGAGAAATATTGATCTCGAAAGCGTGATGAAACAAAATGAAAAGTTCGCATAACCGTTTCACCGCCATCTGTTTCTATATTCAACAGTTGTCACTGCATAGCCGTATTTGTTGGTTGCGGTGCGTTATCAAGTTACTTTCAGTTAAGTAAATGCACATATTTACCATGTTAATTAGGCTGCAAACCAAAACTGGAGAGCCGGAAGCATTACAATTTGATAGAAGGTCATGTAAATAAGTACAGCAAAATTCAGTACTCATGCCTTTCCTGACACCGAATTGAGCGCCACAGACGTCATTCGTGGGTACTAGAAAAGTTTCGATAAATTTTGACTGTAAAGAGCTAACTGTGATTGAACGATAATGTTAGGACCAAGCTGTGGTTTCTTGAGAGCAGGCACATTTATAGATGCCTGAAGAACTTCTGGTACACATCTCAAGTTCAACATACAGGTATACAAAGAAGCAAGACTGGACCTCAATGTCTCCGAGTTGCCCCGCTTGAGATGCTCAGATGTTACAACATGAGGGCCAGGAACACAATCCCCATCAAAAGTTCTCAAAATGTTGTCAATATCGACAAGAAAAATTGAAAAATCACCATGTGTGTCCTTTCACTCATTAAATTTACTCTCCAATAAACAAGTTGTACTGTTTCGGTCTTCTTAACGTGTGGAGTCATCTGTAGGTCTATTCATGATACCTTTATGCCAATCGTAAAACTGTTTCATATCACACGTACTCCTATAAAGTGGCAATGTATTATTCAATAAATGTGGTACTCTGAATTATATTTTTGACAAAAATAGCAGTGCTTTTCGGCTCTTTCTCAGTACACTAAAATACATTGTTGCTGATCATGTCACGCAGTTTCAAATCACAGTTAACCCTATATTAGTGACGATGTATTGTTCCATAAATGTGGCACATTAAATAAATTGTTTCCGTGAGAAGAAATCAGCAACAGCTCTCTTTTTCTGCATACCATTATGAACAAACTGAGCCATGGTTGCCGTGTTTACAATACAAAGGGTCCGACTTGCTCTAAGACCAAGCATATGAATACCTTGCAGCCTATTTCCCGCCTTAAGTTACCATTAGGCATGTGCATTGCAGTACGAGTCAAATGTGTTTTTCAGAAGGCCTCATCCCTGGTGTTAACCACCGTTCACTGCAACTCTGCAATGAAGTACATTGGTCCCAGAAGGACAAACAATAGAACCGGTTCTGTCTGACCCTTTGACACCGCTACCGTTAAAGATTTAAAGAAACCTTGTTGGTTGGCATAAAATATACGATCGAAATATCTTCCACTTACAATAAAAAAAACAAGACGTTTACACCACATAAATTGGGCTCCCATACAATTTTGAAAGGAATCCTCATGTCGAACCTGGGATCCCATTTGTTGTATTGACAATGATAGTACACCCAGCATTACCCGTTACAATGTTTCTTGCATGGCGCACAGTCCTGTCTGCTGTGAAACTCCTCTAAACTTGAAATTATGTGTGGACCCATTGGTTCGAGTCACTGTATTACTGTGCAAGATATTCAATCAGGTTTTTCGCGAGAGCTCGAATTTTATGAAACATGATAAGGTTTCTTTAAAAGCCAAGAATTAGGCCTTCGTCTATCATGACTGTAGAATAAGAGTATGTATGTATGTATGTATGTATGTATGTATGTATGTATGTATGTATGTATGTATGTATACACACACATATATGTATATATATATATATATATATATATATATATATATATATATATATATATATATATATATATATATATATATTGTTATGTGATTATGTAGTTAATTAAAAGAACTACACCATTTGCTGTTATTTATCTGCTCGTTTAGGTTTACTTGCAAAAAAATGTTTGCATCAGCACAATGATATAGTGAGCTTATGGCAGGTGTCCACCTGGATATAGCGTGTCACCGAACTGTACAATGTTTGTGAACATCTATGAATTACAGCTATCCATTTGTTTGTTCGTTGCAACTGGGAGCTAGCAACCGGGGGGTAAAGTAGCAGGTATACCAATGCTGTTGGTGCGTATTGTCACGTTTGTAGACAAACAGGGCATTCAGGGTGTCCAAGATATTTTTCAAGAGTTAAAAGAAGCGCGTTACAAGATTATTATTTTTTGGAAAACCAAGGCATTATACACGGACATGTAAATTGTCACAAATTGTGAAAGCCCTGAAGCATAAATTTACCCCTTGGTTTGTAAGTTCAGTTTGCAAGCTTCGCTGATCTCTGAACGCTGTTTCCACCCCAACATTGATAGAATTAGATTACAACACAGCGTTTAAAGTTTGTACATAAGGGTACAGACCCTGATATGCCAGCACGATTGTATTCTTGTTTTGTCTTTCCTTCTGAGGGCCACACTTGGATCACATTTGTCTTTGGATGAAGAAAACTATTACATATAAGAGCTACAAATATATAATAAATTTTTATGTCTGTGTCAATTAACCTGTTCCTCAGTTAACAGCTTGCCTTCAGGCAATCAGACAAGGAAATGGTTTGACATAGGGAATGACATCATGATAAATTATTCGACAATTCTCAACATAACAGGTCTTCTTTTAAAATGAAATTTAAGATAAGACAACTAAACAGGCAGCACCTTACGTCCGTGGTCTCATGGGCAATTTGAATGGAACTGATTATGTGAGCCTAGGCAAAATGTGTGTGTTGCTACAAGTCTTCAAAATAAAAAGGAAAGTATATATGTATATAACCAGCGACAGTCGTTTCAGGTTAGCTGTGCATGCTCATAAAAGGTTTTGAAAATGCTCAGTTTTGTGCAGCTGTAAAAATGCTATAGTCCATGAGTTGAAATAAACCCCAGTGTTACACAATATAACAAATTAAGCTGTTTACCGCCTACTTGGTTTGCAGGAGACTGGCTTCTTTGTTTCTACTTATTTATAGTTTGACTGACACGATCATAACCCGCATGAATGTCACTTGTAGGTATAACACACCAGCCACAATAAACTCAACTGGTCGTTTGGATAGAGATTGAAAATGCATATATGTGCAGCTCTCTTGGACATGTTTTCACTCGCACCCGGAACATTTTAAGCGTAAAGACCCTTTACTATATTTTGGCTAATGCAGTTTATGTCTAAATTCTACGGAGGAACGTGGACACAATATATACAGGAGTACTTCCAGGGCCGTAGCCAGCCTTCTGAAATAAAGGAGGCAAAGGGTACAGGTGGGGAGTGGGTTTGGGAGGGGGGCGTACCCTGCTCCGAAGAAAACTTTTCAAAAATGGCACATAAAATGGTGTACTTTAGTGGGTTTTTCAGGAAAAAAAAAGACTTTATACATATATAAATTCTCAATATTTTACTTAAATGTGACTATTTTTGATCATTTTATATGAATTGAATTTGCTCTTAGGGCACAAATACAAGTAATCATTGAAAAAAGTACGCCTTCCGTGATGCTCTTATCTTCTATCACTATGAGTGACTCAAAATCTCAGTTAAAATTGGGTCTTTTTGTTTTTGTTGTGCATAATAACTGAAACTTAACAAGTCTTGATGAGGCCAAATATACTATTTCTATGCTTACTCCTAACATCATCAGCCAAAATTCAGAGGAGGCAAGCGCCTCCTCTGCCTCAGCCTGGCTGACTTCCATATTTTACAGGTTGGACATTGACAGGTTAGCTTACAGAGAGTATAGAGTTTGAACTACGATATGGGTTAATAACGACTGGAAGGTGGTTCCAGACAACAAGACTCAATTATAATAATAGAAAGTATCAAAATTATAGGGAGATAAAAGGCATACAACATACTACTAATGGAAAAAGCATATGTAAATCAACAACCAACACGCATACTGGAGCCTTTGGATGTTCATTTGGCAGCTTTTCAAAGCTTAAAAACACATGCACATTGCAGTTATTGTGCAATCTACGTTGGCGAAGGATTATTGATGCCTTGATGAGATTAGGAGTGCATGATATGTATTTAACCAAGAGTAGCATGTCCTGGTGTACCTGTGTATATATGTGTATATATAATGTTTCACTGATAAGACAAACGTTTCGCATAGGGCACACACGAAAATCAAAAGAAAATCCACTTCGGGCCATGACACATTGCATTCATCTGTAACACCCCCCCCCCCCCACACACACACACACAAATATTAAAAATTAAATAAAAAATTAAATAAACAAATAGATAAATCACATCAATAACGATACATACACGAAATAATGTTCACATATTTTCCATAATGTAATGGGAATTAGTCCACACTACACGAAACAAACATCGGTCCCGCAGTCTCATGTCTTTCTACAGTGACTAATACCACCTTTGTTGGATGAGAAGCAAGACCATTCAGAACTGAAGGAACATTGAGTCTGTGTCGAATACACACTGGCCTTAGCGGGATGTCCCCTCTTCCAGACCAAACGTATCAACACCTGACGGTATCTCTCGTTTGCCAACACATAGAGACAAAAATTAAATTATGGGCTAACACAGTTCAGAATCTGCCTGAAGTTTGGATTCACTCGTAAAAGATAGTGTTGTCTTCGATAGTTAGCAAAAGAGGGTTCACATAGCCGAACAATGAACAAAATATAAATTGGAGTGGCACAGATGACTGCCACTAAAGATACTAAGACGAGAGTTTTGGTTATAGGTGCTTCATTATCATTTTGGCTGTTAGCAATATTGCTTACATTTTCTGTCTTGAGGTGCAGTATTTTGTCAATAGCTACATTTAAAACCAGTAGCGCAAATACAGGAATGGTTTGAAACAATATTGTTATTGTTGCTAGATAACGTTCAGTAAAATCACCACGTTTTGCGAAATCAGTAAGAACATACATCGAAATATTTAATTGCCGTTCCTTGTCAAATTTTTTGACAAGCTTTAACTGAAACAGTCTTGGTATGCGACAACCGACAAAAAATGGAATAACACGTTATTGATATATTTGCAAAAAAGGTACCCAGAATTTGCTTTTAGCGGAAACCATGCAGCAATGAACCGTTCAAAAGTTATCAATAGGATAGCACCAGTTGATAATTTGCAGAACATGGGCTCCCGAAATGCGGGTATTACGATCTCTATAAGCCTCCATGTGTTTCCCAGATGATGCATACTCCAACTTCAATTAACCTTCATTCACCAAATAACAAACTGCAGACAAAAGTACACAAATGTCAACTATTGACAAAAGAAAGAGATACACATTATATGGTGTGTTTTGTTTTGTTTTGTTTTTTTCAAGTCACGTTGGAATTTTATATTGTGAATACATTACCAGCAATACCAAAGATGAGGATAAGAGGGGTTATGACAAGAACCATTATGAATTTTGCCAACTGGTACTGATCCTCTGATATAATTCCGAGATTTCCTACTAATGCTAAATTATCTGTGCTGGCATTTTGGATAGTGGATGTTGCTGATTTTTTTCCCAGTATTCAAGGAACCATTTGATGTTTTATCTTGCCAAGGATGACCAAAATGTGATGGGGTCCTTTCCTCTAATAACTGCTGCTTTCCGGTAATGTGTGCGATTAATGCAGATGAAGCTTGTTTTTTAGCTCCCGTCTTCACCGCCTTTTGGTCCTGCATTTCAGTGCTGTTTATAAACATCCTTCTGTAGGTCATTGCACTGGTTTTCCTGTTTAAAGAAAACTGAAGTACATTACCAACCGTGCTCCACCTATTTTGATCTCTACTTTAAAAGTATAGTTAAACTCTTATAAACGTTGATATATAATATATTAAGGCAGAGTGTGAACAAAAACCAAAGAAAATTGATTCTGTGAGCGCTTATATATAATATATTTAGGCAGAATGAGCAGAAACAAAAATTGTGATCGATTCTGCGAGCATATTCTGCAAATATTTGCATTTTGCTTCACTTTCTCTATCCACTGACTGCGTGATTCAAACAAGAAGGCCTCATTAATATCCCATTATCAGGTGACTTTGACACATTTATTACAAAAAGTCCCGATTGCAAGCTAAACTTCATCTACAACTTAGGCACCTCTTCAGCAAACTTTGAGTATAGAGATAATAGTGACCCAGATATGGAATACCCTTAGAACAGATCCAAATAGGATATAGCCCCAGCCCTTGCTAAATTTGATTGGAAATGTGCCTGGTTTATGTTTTTTTTTTTTTTTGTTTTTTTTTTTTTTTTTTTTTTTTTTTCATTACATACATATACGCAGATGGGTATCCTTACAGGAAGTCTGCTTACCAGTACTGTTACCAAATATTACGTAATTGTTTACAATCTTTAAAATCAGGAAATAATAAAGCGCCAGCTAATGAAAGTATTTGGTGGAGTCTGAGTAAAGCTAGATTCAAACTAGATTAGAAGAGAATCCGGCCTAAGCTTTGGACCGAAATGTCGAAAATTACAAAACACGCACGAAAATTTATCATCTATTCTGCAAATTAAGGTTTGAGGGTACTTACAAATGGCTAGTGTTTATTTTCAAAGTTAATGGTCATTCATTACCCGTCAAAAAATAACCGACATCTTTACATAATCAAAACTCGGCTGAAAAATGGCCTATGCAAGCGACCCCTTTAAGGTGTATTACCACAACGTAAATGTAGTGAAAGGGTTTTGAGAAAAAACACATATACATGCATGAGCAGTTCTATCCCTATAATAAGCCTGCGAAAAAGTACTCTGCTAATTAGTTAGTTTTCAAAATATGTTTAAAATCAGGAAATGTTGGGGACGCCACCTGCTGAATAACTGATCTGGAAACTAAACAGGAATATCAATCAGGTAATTTGCGACAAACTTTCTGATCGTCACTTTCAGTGTAGCTTGTTAAAAAGCGCCCCAGCACGTTCCATTATGCATGTTGCATCTTGCGCAAATGAGTGAGCCATTGCCCAGTGGCAAACTGTGCATGCTAACAAATACTGGCAAAGCGCTGAGGCTTAAAGCTTTATTCGTACTTACACAGAAATAGAGAGTAAAAGTAAGAAATTGGGCTTTGTTGCTTTATCATTCATTCAAAACGATTTTATACAAGAGGGGAATTTTGCTCGTTGTCTTTATTATGAATCCATGACAATTTTATGGAAAAAAGAAAGGGACTTTGTTGCATTTATTCGCATCTCTCGTATCAATCAATCATCAGCTTTTCCACATTTAGGTAACCTTGTGGATTGTCAGGTATGCCATACTGGATACCATTGAACCCCTAATTTTACGTGAAACTGCCAGTGTATTTATAAGTATGAAGTGAGGCTACTTATGACAGTTTTTTTGAAATTCTATACCTATCTTATAACAAAAGATACCCAGACCTTCTGGCATAGGTAGATAATGCACGTCTGGACCGTACACTTGCCATGCTGCCTTATATCCAAGTAGTTGGTCCGTATTTACTATTCAACACAAACGGGAATATATGTATGAGGTTTCATTTGGTGTTGTTTACTTTAACCTTGACAAACCCTGACAGGTCAAACTGTTTTATCTGCTAATATGTAGGCAATCGAGGATAATATCACTTTTTAATTAAAATATGACTCTAAACTGTGTGAGTTAAGGCTTTGATATTGCAAATAGTGATAATGGTCTAAGATTAGGTATCCTTGATATTATTCTGAAGGTAGCAGTCTCACTTAAGTCGGTACATCCACGCTCCGCTGAGCACAGAACTATCATAGTATTCACGTTGCGGCACATAACGAAAGACAAAGTATACAATAACACTGAAACGCCACTGGGCACACAAAATCGAAATTTGATGAAACCAATAAAGGCATCGGGCCACTTGCATAAAGCGAGCTGCATCGTGACCCACGTCTGCATTGCTCTACTATTTTGTTTTCGCCAACTGATAAAGAAGAAATAAACAATAGTCTTGCCAGGTGAAGTTCACTCCATATCAAAGCAGAGAAGAACTTCGAAAATTATATGAAACGCGTCCATCAGGCCACTGCTCCTCATGGCCCATCGAGCGATGCGAATGGAAAATTAAGTTTACATAAAACACAGCTTCATTTGGAAAAACTGGTTTTCCGTTCCATAACTCATTTGCATTGTCAATTTAACCATTTCTTTGCTACCCTGTGGAAAATAACACAAGGGGAATATCAGAAAGCACACAATGTTTCCACTTGTGACTAAAAACTAGTGATTTTGACAAAAAAAATTAGGGGCTATATTGTCCTTTCAAAACCAGTAACCTGCTTTTTGATTTCAAAATTGCGTTGTGTTATATTTCATTTCCTGAATGTGGAGTTATGGTAGTTGGTATCAAATGAACATCGGCGTTTCAAGCAAAAGTAGCTGCGTGTAAAATGTGTGTTTGTTGACAGTGTTTGTCGAGGTGAAAATAAACAACTCCGAATCAAAATATCTTCAACATGTTAATTTTAAAGATGGCGCTAATCTGCAATTGAAGACCACACCTTGATGCACAGGTTGTTGTCAACAATAGTGACGCCAGTCCAGGCCCTTTCTTAGCATTTTCTGTGCAGTAACCCTGAAATGAAGACTTTTCATACCAACTCATTCCGTCTTTCTTCAACTACATACGCTACTACTCAGCTTGTGGGCACTCATAAACTTGGTTTCGATTGGAATAAACATTACATTATGTGGAAAATATGAAAACAGACACCATGTTCTTTGCAAGCATTGGGCGATATATCGGCTTGAAGTTGTAGTTTGTCGCGAAATCTGACGCAGATGAGGATTGTAAAGATTATGTAAAGAATTTTTTTCTATAAGTTGTTCATTGAACATGTTAAAATGTGTTTAAAATTCAAGTAACACTGTTTAATATGTTCTGTGTTTACCAATATATCATCTATTTGAACCTTAAAGCTATGGAGAATTATGAAAAAATATGGGCCAGAAAAGAAAATTGTGATGTTTTTAGTTTTATCCTAGTGGATCAATGAGATTAATAGTATAGCTAACAGCAAATTTGGTAAACTGAAGAAAAAACAAAACGAAACAAAACAAAACAAAAAACAAAAAACAAAAAAAAACAAAAAACAAAAACGAAAAAAAAAAAAAAAAAAAAAACGAAAAAAAAAAAAAAAAAAAAAAAAAAAAAAAAACACCCACCTGATCCTTTCCTTCATAAACCTGATGTTAAAGCATGTCTACATGATTTATATGAGAAGTACTTTTTGTCCGAGGAAACAAGGCTGCCAATAGTGTTATTATTATTTGTAAACAGTTATTCTTAATGTATCAAATCTCACATTAAGAATTTCAGTACGATAAATCTAAAACAGCCTAAACTTTCAAAAGCGGAACTACAAGAAAGATTTGTAATCAATAACATTACTAAGGCAGGTAACAATTTTGGGATCGCCTGCAAAAAAAATATTACCTGGATGGTTTGAAAAAAAAGTTGGTATAAACAATATTTTAGATATAAGAGGAAATGATGTATATAATTTACACAAACAATCCATTGATAATTTGATAGATACACATTAATATGATATGAAAAGGAATTTACGTATCCAAATTTCTGAAAAGAACTCCTCTATTTCACTTTTTTTCTGGATACCCAAATAACATAAAAACCCTTTTAATTCTATATTCAAAGCTGGTGCTTCAAATGTGCAACAAAATAATTATAAAAGAAGGTAACGACGTGTTTGACTGTAATTAGGAATCATTTCCTTAAATACTGTGATGCAAATTCTAGAAATTGTGAAATGAATTATTTCTGGAGTATTAGCAATTCCTCCGAGTTGGAATCTAAAATCAAAGATATAAAAGCAAAAAAAAATAAAAAGTTTACATTTCTCTACATTGTTTATAAATGTACCCATAGATGATGTCAAAAGTTCTCTTTGGGAATTAATAAGCAAATTTCAGGACTTTGCAGATGGAACCAAATTTATTTACTATAAACTTGAGTCAAGATGATTCAAAGATGTACTTTTGAAAAAATATTTCTACAAATATTGCTGTAAATATGGAATGGTTAGAAAGAATGGCTTCATTAATTTTAGAGATTTTATACTTGCCTGTTTTGCTACTAAATTTTGTCTTTTGGCATCATTTGTTTTTTGATATTCATATGTTAGACATTTTAACCCAGTTTGTTTTCTGTGAGGTAAAACCCCAAGGGGGCATCGGTAGCAAGCAACGTCCTACGACAGTCACAAGCTAGCCTAATTGTGTTTGATAGCTGGTTAAGAAAAATGTATTTTGATTGGATTCTCTTGACTTTAATACTAATTACTTTCATTCCTACCTGACTTGCCCTACAAATTTTGCTGTTAATATCCAAATGTTATAAGAAAGTTTGGCTACAATAATTTTACAGTTTTTAGACTTGCCTGTTTTGCTACTTAATTTTATCTTTTGGCATCGCTCTGTTTTAACATTGACTTTCAGACATTTTAGGCTGACATAATTTCTGTCTTATTAAACCCCCCTGCGGCTATCATCAGCAAGCAGCGGCCTACAGCAGTTACAAGTTTGCCTAATTGTACTTAAAATCGTGTTAAGAGAAATTATATCTTGATACCAGGTGTTTGAGAAAAATAATGATGATGTTCATCCTTTTCTGATTTGCCTAAATGCACATATACACAACATTGAAAAAAAAACTCAAAATGGACAGTAATTCATCATTAGCCACGTTCATGCTGATTCATGATTACTTGGGTTGTCTTTCCTGAATATTTAGCTTAAGCAAGGAGCAGCTACACAGAGAGGCATGTAGAGGTAAGGGCTCCGAAACATGTTCTGAGTAGTTACCCACGAACGACCCTTTAATTTGCTTGGGCTAATACAGTCTATGCAAAATTCTATAGAAAAACGTGTGCAATAAGGACAATAGTACTTTCATATGTATATAGGTTAGACAGTGACAGTTTAGCTGAGGGAGAGTAAAGAGTTCGGACTACGGACTATGGTAATGACTACTGGGAATTGGTTCTAGACAAAAAGACACCTAATATATATATATATATATATATATATATATATATATATATATATATATATATATAGAGAGAGAGAGAGAGAGAGAGAGAGAGAGAGAGAGAGAGAGAGAGAGAGAGAGAGAGAGTTAGAGAGAGAGAGAGACAGAGAGTATAGTATCGTAAAGTGCAAAATATCATCACCGTAAAGTGTCCGAAGTGTAATGGTTAAAAATCACCACAGTCTAAAACACGATTTTTAAAAATAACTAAGCAATTTAAATGTTTTTTTTTATATTCCATATACTATAAATATTACAATACGTCTTTATTAACCATTTAACAACATACAGATTTATTTGGCAGTTAAAAATTCTGATGTCAATCATTTTTTTGACTAACAATATAGCAGGATTGGTCATCAGTTGCCTGTAACACCAGGTTACAGAGATTAATTTAAGAGTCAGGTTTTAACTGCAAACAGTATCAGCAACGTTTTTATTTTGGTTCATATGGGAGTTACTGGTTCATAAAAATTAAGATTGTTCTTCTTTTTCAAGCTTTATGTGTACAGACTAATATGCTTCAAGAATACACATTTTTCATCAGGTAGTTTTCGAGAAAATATCGATCGCGGAAGAGTGAGGAATCAAAAGTAAAAGTCACATATGCGTTTCACAGCCATCTGTTCGTTTACACAACAGTTGCCACTGTGTTGCCGTATTTGTTGGTCGCGGTGCTTTCTCAAGCACCAGCAGTTAAGTAAATACATATATTGTTTATGTTAAGCACATCTATTACAGAGATATTTGGCTTTGGATTTTACACCCTGAAATAACCATACATCATCCCCACATACAACAGCAAGACTTGAATATATATATATATATATATATATATATATATATATATATATATATATATATATATATATATATATATATATATATATCAACCAATGCATTAGTCCTTCAAATCTAAAAACGATAAAATGTCATTTGAGAAGCATTAAATAATAACTGTCTTGGGAAATAGAGGCGGAAAACAGTTTTCAATAATGCCCCCAAAACTGCAAAGAAAAGCTAAGCAAACAAAAAACCATTAACTATCAAAAGCCATCAGCCATCAAACAAGCAAAGTCAAAATCCGAGGTTCAAGGTAAACATACCAACCACTGAGTATCATATTTATGTCAGTGAATGAATATGAAATGAAGTATGAAGGGAAAGAGGTCTCTCTCCCCTGCCTTGAAAAAGGGTTCCAAATAAAGTTAGTAGTTGTTTAACTCGACTTAATGCAAAGAACTCTACAGTTTTAGAAATATATTGCTTCAAAATCGTAATGTATAAAATGTCAGCTATTCTTAAGTTTACATGTTTACTCACCATTAATATAACACCTCACATCCACCTGATGTGTATTCAATAAAGTTTCATTTTTAACTAGAAAATTTAAAAATGATCTCTTAGATATCAGTTTTGAACACAGCTTTTTAAAAACTTTTTGACATGGAGGTGAATGACGGTAGTCAAAATTGTCAAAATAGGTGTATAAGATGTATACATTGTTTTATATTACGGCTACTCCTAAAAAGTGGCAATGTATTGCTTATTAGATATGGTACATTGATTAATAGTTTGACAAACATAACGGTGTTTTTCAGCTTTCCCAAGTAAAGTGAAATGCATTGTTGCTGGTCATGTCGGTGATAATGGTTCAACCCAAGATGCGCATGCAGTTTCATAGCATGTTAACCTGTATATGTGTGACGATGTATTGTTCAATAAATAAGATACATTGCATTAATTTTTTCCATGAGAAAAAAAGCAGACAACACATTCAGGCTTTTTTTTAATTAACACTGTATGACGTAAGACGCTGTGACGTAATAGCAAATGTCGAGAGCTCCAGCCCTTTTGATTGTTTTTTTCAGTATCAAGTGAGCATGGGCTCTGACATCTTCCAATTCTCCGCTCGCACAAAAATAATAATATGTCAACTTTCTATTGTGTGCCATTAAATGTAGATACCTTTCGGAATATTACCACTTCAGGATTTCCACATATTTAAATCCATTCATTGTGGTGGACTGTAAATCCAACAACTTGGCGTACCAAGTCTGATCTATGCATGTCTTAGTATTGATGGTATTGTGTGTTGAAAAAATGCCTTTCCCGAAAGAATTTTGCTTATTACCACTTCAGAAACAGGGGAAATTGATCATGGAATGCGCCATTTGTTAATTTAAAACAGGGAATACGTATTCCTAAGACATTAACCAAACACTCTTCCGCGGAGTTCACGCGAGTGTACGAAGCCTGCTTTTGTTCATAAAATTGGATAATCTCATTATTTTGACTGCTGTTACATTGAAACAGTTAATGATTAGCAACAGTAAATATAAATAAGTCCATATTTACTCGACAAACAGATTATAATCAGTTTAACTACAACACTACTGTAAATAATATGAATGGTTTTCCATGTTCATTTTAATATATTTCATACACATAAATAGAGTGTTTTATGCTTTAAAATGCATGTTTTCTCCTTAGAGATAGTTTCCAATATCAGGTACATTGTATGCAAAAAATTACGGACATTAATATATTGTATTCAAGCTAATTAGTCACTATAAATAGTTTCAAACAATCAGAGAAAGAATAAACGAATATGCCATTCCTTACCATTGATAAGCAGGACGAAGCTCGCGCGGTAGCGTGGCTCCCATGAATTTCACGACAGCACAAATCACTGATATTGATGATACTGATATTGCATGGGGTTTAGCATCCTATATGCTTTCAGAACTTCTCCGGGAATCTGCTGTTTAGTGATTATTATAGTGTATTTTGTCAATACAGTTCCCCTAAAGATGAGCAACAGCTCTTATTGTGCATATCATTATGATGGAACTGAGCCTTGGTTGCCGTGATTTACGATAAGCAGGGTCCAACTTGCTCCAATATCAAGCATATGTAAATCTTGCAGCCTATCCCCCCCCCCCCCGAGTTACCATTAGACATGTGCAGTGCAGTCCAAATGAATTTTTTTTTCCACAAAGTCTCATCCCCTGTGTCAACCACCTTTCTTTGCAAGTCTGTATGCAAGGACATTTGCCCCAGAGGTGCAAGCAATAAAAGAAACCAGCTCTCTGTCCTCTTTTGACACTGTTACCTTTAAACATTAAAAAAATATATAGTTGGTTGTCAATAAATATACGAACAAAATATTTTCCCCTTACACTAAAGGAATGCAAAAAGACAATTACAGCACACAAATTTGGCTGCCATATGGGATACCATTTGTCGTATTTAGGACTATAGTGTACCCAGTATTGCCAGTTACAATGTCTTCCTGTGGAACGCACAAACCGGTTTGCTGTGAAACTCCTAAACTCATTTGTCTCCCTGTCTCATTTCAATGTTGCTGGCACCAATCTCTCTCTCTCTCTCTCTCTCTCTCTCTCTCTCTCTCTCTCTCTCTCTCTCTCTCTCTCTCTCTCTCTCTCTCTCTCTCTCGCTCTCTCTCTCTCTCTCTCTCTCTCTCTCTCTCTCTCTCTCTCTCTCTCTCTCTCTCTCTCTCTCTCTCTCTCTCTCTCTCTCTCTGCCAGCTACAGGATCGTCATTATCAGTGCAAACTCGTTTTTGTCCACTTGCCAAAATATCTTTTAGCTCCCTAGGAAATTGCGAGGCCAAACCGCCATAAAGCCAACAACATTCCTTGAGTAAAGATCTTAGGCCTAGTTAACAAGTCAGCAGGATAGTCATTACTAGCAATCTTTATCCAACTGTCAGGTATTGTATTCTCCCTATTGTAACCAACTCTATTGGCTTCAAATACATGAAACAGTCTGGACTCATTTTGAGTAACCCTGAACCACTATGCTATCGGAGTTTAAATCACTGGAACCACCCTTAAACCTAATTGTCGACAACAAATGACCTTAATGTCACACGTAGGGTTTTTTTAAGACATTGTTCTGGTGTTGTCATTTTTGAATAAAAATATACATAATATATGTTGCTGACACTTAGACAAAATTTGAAAGCCTGAACGCGGTTATAAAGCTCAAAAAATAAGAAAATATGAAGCCATCTTTACCAAAGTACGGAGGGGCAAGCGAAAAAAAAAATCATTTTCACATTAGTACACATAGGGCGCTTTTCGGGGAGGGAGGGAGGGCCTGTGTACGATTTTTTAAATACATGAAACGTATCCAATATAACTTTTCTTTGAAAAGTCAACATTTTAAAGTATAAATTTCATGGGGAAAGGGGTCGTATAAAACAGTTCTTTGTGTACTTATTTGAAAATGTTAATAGTTTTGGCTGAGGCCTAACGCTATTTGAAAATACATAGATGTAAACCAAGATATGAACTGTGTTCCAACGTGTAGGTCGATGCTTGTAGAACTGCACGCTCGCATTGGCTACCAAGTTCAGGGCCATCAGACCATGTGGGATCTGCCAGCAATGATGTCACCCCATAGAAACCACGCTTTTAAAAGTTGCGATACAATGGGCAAAGGACACGCATCTGTTAAAATTATCTTTTGATTACATATTTACCGGTCAAAAAAACCCACAAAAATCTTTATCTCTGAAACGTTAATCGTTTTTGGCCGCCCGGATCTAATCCTATGCCTGTCCATGTTCAAAATCTCGCCCTGCTCGTTTATGCCGGATTAGTTGGCATTGCGATGGCAGCATCAAGAGATGTTTCGCAGCTATATTACCCAAGTCTTCATTGCTCTATATTCTTCAAAGAAGGTCTGAACTGCAAAAAGTATCAGCAGCCTTATTCTAGGTTTTGGATATATTAAAATTACTGGCTCGCCAAAAAAATGAAATTTTCTTCGGTACCAAAATAAAAATGACTCGATTAGCAACTTTGACCGTTTCTCACGACAGAATGGACGAATTAAAATCCCTCAATCATCATTTCCGTTACATATGTGCAAATAAAAATGCATGAAGAATAACTTTTAAAGAAGAGAAATATTAATAGCAAAAGCTTGATGCATACCTGTTGTACCACAAGCGATGTATACGTGTTTTACCGCCATCTCTTTATTTTTACAGCAGTTTTCACTGTATGACCGTCTCTGTCTGTTGCGGTGCATGCTCAAGTCCCTTGTGGTTAAGCACATGCAGCATATATTTGCTCTATTAAACACACCTCATGGAACATGTCTTTGATTTTGTTTTTTCGACTTTTAAATGGGTTGGACATAACCTAGAGATAAAACAAAACATTTTAATAATTGCAAGGAGTGCACTAAATATATAATTGTAGTTTTCCTCACTTCCCAAGTTCAACGAAATGCACAAGTACTGACCATGCGGGTGATAAAAGAGACCATAACGTGTCATTATCGTACATCTAAATTCGCTCCAGGTCAAGAGCCGTCCATATCTAGAAAAGCCCCTCATCATGAGCATTACCAAACACAACAAGGCCTGAATATCCACCAAGCAATACATTATTCTTTGAATATCTTAAGAAATGAAACGCATTGTTGCTGGTCACGTCCTTGACAAAGGTTCGACTGATGATGCGTATGGAGTCCATATCATAACTACCCCTCTATAAGTGATCATGTATTGTTCAATAATGTGTTACATTGCCTAAAATCTTTAGCCTATGATAAAGTCAGACTTCAAATATAAGTACTTTTTTATTGATGAACACTGCATGAATTAAGACGCTGTAAAGTAATCGAAAAATGTCCAGAGGTCCAGCCCTTTTGGTTGTTTGTTTTAGTACCAAGCGAGCAGGAGCTCTGAACTTTTTTTAGTGTGCCATTAAATGTAGATACATTTACGAATGTTGCCACTTCAGAATTTCCATACATTTAATTCATCAAGACATCCATATTTAGGTAGTTGGAGTAGAACCAAGGGCTGTGTGTACCGGGTTTGATCTATTCATATCTTAGTATTGATACAGTGGTGAGTTGTAACATGGCTTTGTCGAATGAATTTTACTTACTGCCACTTCAGCAGCAGGCAAAAAGTCACCATGGCATGCGCCACTTGTTGCTATAAAATAGTGAATACGCATTCGTAAGGCATTAACCAAAAACCCTTCCGCAGAGTTCAAGCAATTCTACAAATCCTGTTTCTATTCTTAAAATTAGAGAATCTTAGTATTCGCCACCGTCGCATTGAACCGTCGATAATTTGCAACAGTAAATATAAGTAATTCTATATTTACTCGATAAACAAATTATAATCAGTTTTACTGCGGATTTACTCTAGATTACACACACTTTATTTACGAGTCGTTGACATACATGGTGTTCGGTGTATATTTTTACATGTGTTATACAGATGCGTAGTGTGTTTTCTGCTTTAGAAATACATATATTTTCCTCACGGGCGGTTCACAGTGTCAGGTACAGTGATACCTGTCGTAAGGGACCACCCAAAGGACCTGTGAAAATGGTCCTTTCTGACAAGTGGTCCCTCAAGGCAGGTACAATGCAACTAAAATATTCTTAATGGGATGTCGATACTGGTCCTTTAGCAGAGGTTGGCTCATTGGAAAGTTCTACTGTAGATTAAAGGGATTAAGATGATGTACTCAAGCAAATTTCCTGTTTCTAGAAACAATTTCACACAATCACAGAAACAATAACAGAACGACTGCGCCATTTCTTACCATTGTTAACGATGACGAATCTCGCGCAGTTCCGTAGCTTCTATGAATTTGAGGACAGTTCTTCTCACTGATCCTCACGACACTGATATCGCATGGGATTCAGCGTCTTATATGTCTCCAGGACTTCACAGGGAATCTGCTGTATAGTGATCAGTTTAGTGTGCTCTGTCAACACAGTCCCTGAAAAGTTGAGCAGCAGCTCTAACTCTGCTTACCGTTATGAGGAACAAAACCATGGTTCCCGTGATTTACAATAAGAAGGGTTCAACCTGTTCGAATACCATGAATATGTAAATCTTTGAGCGTACATCCAGCCTGGGTTTCCATTAGGCATGTGCAGTGCAGTCCAAGTCAAATGTGTTGGACACAAAACCTTATCTCTGGTGTCAACCACCGTTCACTGTAAATTTACGATGGGCAAAGGACACGCATCTGTTAAAATTATCTTTTGATTACATATTTACCGGTCAAAAAAACCCACAAAAATCTTTATCTCTGAAACGTTAATCGTTTTTGGCCGCCCGGATCTAATCCTATGCCTGTCCATGTTCAAAATCTCGCCCTGCTCGTTTATGCCGGATTAGTTGGCATTGCGATGGCAGCATCAAGAGATGTTTCGCAGCTATATTACCCAAGTCTTCATTGCTCTATATTCTTCAAAGAAGGTCTGAACTGCAAAAAGTATCAGCAGCCTTATTCTAGGTTTTGGATATATTAAAATTACTGGCTCGCCAAAAAAATGAAATTTTCTTCGGTACCAAAATAAAAATGACTCGATTAGCAACTTTGACCGTTTCTCACGACAGAATGGACGAATTAAAATCCCTCAATCATCATTTCCGTTACATATGTGCAAATAAAAATGCATGAAGAATAACTTTTAAAGAAGAGAAATATTAATAGCAAAAGCTTGATGCATACCTGTTGTACCACAAGCGATGTATACGTGTTTTACCGCCATCTCTTTATTTTTACAGCAGTTTTCACTGTATGACCGTCTCTGTCTGTTGCGGTGCATGCTCAAGTCCCTTGTGGTTAAGCACATGCAGCATATATTTGCTCTATTAAACACACCTCATGGAACATGTCTTTGATTTTGTTTTTTCGACTTTTAAATGGGTTGGACATAACCTAGAGATAAAACAAAACATTTTAATAATTGCAAGGAGTGCACTAAATATATAATTGTAGTTTTCCTCACTTCCCAAGTTCAACGAAATGCACAAGTACTGACCATGCGGGTGATAAAAGAGACCATAACGTGTCATTATCGTACATCTAAATTCGCTCCAGGTCAAGAGCCGTCCATATCTAGAAAAGCCCCTCATCATGAGCATTACCAAACACAACAAGGCCTGAATATCCACCAAGCAATACATTATTCTTTGAATATCTTAAGAAATGAAACGCATTGTTGCTGGTCACGTCCTTGACAAAGGTTCGACTGATGATGCGTATGGAGTCCATATCATAACTACCCCTCTATAAGTGATCATGTATTGTTCAATAATGTGTTACATTGCCTAAAATCTTTAGCCTATGATAAAGTCAGACTTCAAATATAAGTACTTTTTTATTAATGAACACTGCATGAATTAAGACGCTGTAAAGTAATCGAAAAATGTCCAGAGGTCCAGCCCTTTTGGTTGTTTGTTTTAGTACCAAGCGAGCAGGAGCTCTGAACTTTTTTTAGTGTGCCATTAAATGTAGATACATTTACGAATGTTGCCACTTCAGAATTTCCATACATTTAATTCATCAAGACATCCATATTTAGGTAGTTGGAGTAGAACCAAGGGCTGTGTGTACCGGGTTTGATCTATTCATATCTTAGTATTGATACAGTGGTGAGTTGTAACATGGCTTTGTCGAATGAATTTTACTTACTGCCACTTCAGCAGCAGGCAAAAAGTCACCATGGCATGCGCCACTTGTTGCTATAAAATAGTGAATACGCATTCGTAAGGCATTAACCAAAAACCCTTCCGCAGAGTTCAAGCAATTCTACAAATCCTGTTTCTATTCTTAAAATTAGAGAATCTTAGTATTCGCCACCGTCGCATTGAACCGTCGATAATTTGCAACAGTAAATATAAGTAATTCTATATTTACTCGATAAACAAATTATAATCAGTTTTACTGCGGATTTACTCTAGATTACACACACTTTATTTACGAGTCGTTGACATACATGGTGTTCGGTGTATATTTTTACATGTGTTATACAGATGCGTAGTGTGTTTTCTGCTTTAGAAATACATATATTTTCCTCACGGGCGGTTCACAGTGTCAGGTACAGTGATACCTGTCGTAAGGGACCACCCAAAGGACCTGTGAAAATGGTCCTTTCTGACAAGTGGTCCCTCAAGGCAGGTACAATGCAACTAAAATATTCTTAATGGGATGTCGATACTGGTCCTTTAGCAGAGGTTGGCTCATTGGAAAGTTCTACTGTAGATTAAAGGGATTAAGATGATGTACTCAAGCAAATTTCCTGTTTCTAGAAACAATTTCACACAATCACAGAAACAATAACAGAACGACTGCGCCATTTCTTACCATTGTTAACGATGACGAATCTCGCGCAGTTCCGTAGCTTCTATGAATTTGAGGACAGTTCTTCTCACTGATCCTCACGACACTGATATCGCATGGGATTCAGCGTCTTATATGTCTCCAGGACTTCACAGGGAATCTGCTGTATAGTGATCAGTTTAGTGTGCTCTGTCAACACAGTCCCTGAAAAGTTGAGCAGCAGCTCTAACTCTGCTTACCGTTATGAGGAACAAAACCATGGTTCCCGTGATTTACAATAAGAAGGGTTCAACCTGTTCGAATACCATGAATATGTAAATCTTTGAGCGTACATCCAGCCTGGGTTTCCATTAGGCATGTGCAGTGCAGTCCAAGTCAAATGTGTTGGACACAAAACCTTATCTCTGGTGTCAACCACCGTTCACTGTAAATTTGCAATTCAGGATATCTGCGCCACAACTGCAAGCAATTAATAGAAACGGCTTCTGTGTCAACTTTTGACACCGTTACCCTAAAATACCCCCCCCCCCTTCCAAGTTGGTAGTCATAACATATACGATCAACATGTTTTACCGTTACAATAAAGGGGGGAAAACTGCAACACACGTTTGGCTCCCATGCACTTTTGAAAGGAATCCAGATCTTCAACCTGGGTTCCCAACTGTCGCATTGATGAAGACCCAGTATTACCAGTTACAATGTTATTATGTACGACGCACAGACCTGTTGGTTCTGACACTGCTGTGAATTTGAAATGATACTTGGACCAACTGGATAGAGAAACTGTATTACAGTTTGATATATTAAATTAGTTTTTTTTTGTGAGATCTCGCATTTTATGAGCAATTATAAGGTTTCTTTTTAAAGCCGATAATTAGGCCTAGGTCTAACATGTCTGTAGAATAACAACAGATGTTAGCATGGGTCATACAATCACAGACCACCATTTGCTTTATTTTGACCACACTACGCTGAATGAAAAATTACGATTTTGTTATGATGTAGGACTAAATATTTCGTACAAAACTGTAAGCCTCTTGCATCACTATTGCATAGGCGAGTTTGACCTATTCAGTTGGTACATATATAGTTCATTTCATTTATCTGTCGCAATTTTGCAAAATTTACTTATTTTCTTCATTTGTTCCTGTGTCTGTCTCCTTTTATGTCCCTTCCCTCCCTCCGTCCCTTTCTCTTCCCCTCTCTCTTTCTCACTATATATATATATATATATATGTGTGTGTGTGTGTGTGTGTGTGTGTGTGTGTGTATATGTGTGTGTGTTTATCAATTTATTAAAAGAACTACACCCATTTGCTGCTTTGCATCTGGTCATTTTTGCTTGTGTCGCTTATTTGTGTCTTTTTGTCCAGAACCACTCCCTCGTAGTCAGTACTCTATTCCGCAGCCCGAACTGTTTACTTTCCATTAACTAACCTATCACTATATAAGCTATATACATATGGGAGTACTATTGTCCATATTGCACCCGTTTTGCTGTAGAATTTTGACATAGGCTGTCCCAGCCCAAACAGATAAAAGGGTGTTAAGCCGGTAACTACTCAGAACATGTTTCGGAACATATACCCATACATTTCTCTCTGGGTAGCGGCTTCTTGTCTTAGCTAAATAAACAGCAAAGACAACCCACATAATAATGAATTAATATGACTGTGGCAAATGATGAATTAGCTAAGTACGTGAAGTTTTTCTTATAAATATAGAACTTCATTTTGAAAGAAGAATACCTGCCAAACAAAACATAATTACTGAATTAGTATAGTACAGGTTCAGATAAAAACAATTTTGACTACCCCTGAACCAGTATATATCCTTTCTGGCTGGATAGCTTATCCTATTTAAACCACCTACCAGTGTATAACTGAAGTATAAACAAACTGGGGAATTATATTCAGTCCAAGTGATTGTGAAATAAACAGTAGCAGCTAGACCACCTGTACAAACCAAGGCAAATCCTAACAAGTACTGCAAGAAGACAATTTGTCTAAACCAATATGCTTTCTTTGTATAAGAATTAATATCTATATATGGTTTACCATTATGTTTATACAATTTGCTTATTAATTCTGAAAGAGTACTTTGTACTTCACTTATGGGTAGATTTGTGTACAGTGTAGAAAAATCAAAATATTTGTGATAATTTTTGCTTTTAAATCTTTGATTTTACATTCAAACTCAGAAGAATTGCTAATACTCCAAAAACGATGTATTTCACTGTTTCTACAAATTGCATTACAGTATTTACGGATATGATTCCTAATTGCAGTCAAGAGCAATGTTACTTCCTTTGATAATTGTTTTGTTTAAGATTTTGAAGCACCGGCAATGAATCTAGATTAACAAGGGTTTTTGTGTAATTTGGGTATCCAGAACAAAAGTGGAATAGAGTAGCCCTCTTCAGAAACGTTGATATCTAAATTCCCCTTTATCTCATCTTTATGTGTATCTTTCAAATTAGCAACAGATTGTTTGTGTAATTTATATACGTCATTCCCTTCAATGTCTGAAATATTGTCTACAATAGGTTCATTTTTCAAAACTTCCAGGTGAGCCTAAAATTGTTACCTGGCTTATCAATGTTAGTAATTACAAGTTTTTGTTGTAGGTTTTTGACTGCCTTTGAATCTTTAGGCTGTTTTGAATATGAAATAATTGGGATCAACTACATTATGTATGGAGCCACAGATTAAAGTGAGCCCAAGGAACCCGTACACCTGTACATTGCTTTGTGTCAACACACTGTGCAATGTATGGGCACAACTATAAGTTGCAGGTATGTATTTGTTCATTCCAGGGAACTTGGAGCTAACAGCTTGAGATAAAGTGGCAGAAATGTCAATACCGTTATTGTTTATATCCAAGTTTACAAACAAACAAGTGCATTCAGTGCTTTCAAGAGTTGTAAGAAGCACCTTACAAGACTACCGTTGTGAGGAATACCAATAAATTATACACGAACATGCCCAGGTAAATTATCACAAAACTGGAGTCTTGAAGCGTAAATATACCTTTTGGCTGGTTATTTCAACTTGCAAGGTTTTGCTGATCTTGGGCCACTATTCCCAACCTCGACATTGATACAAGCACATACAGCCACAGTTGTGTAGCACTAGATTAGATCACACGGAGAATAAAAACTGCTTTTGATGTAAGTACATAAGGGTACAGCAACTGATATGCTAACACGATTGTGTTCTATTCTTTGATGGTCTTTTCCTTCTGAAACTCACACTTAGAACTCGTTTGTCTATTGATGGAGAAAACCAGTAATTAAGTTCTGAGAATGAGGTAGATTTTTGTATCTGTGTCAATTAAATGTTTCCTGAGTCAACAGCTTTCCTTGAAGCTCGTCGGATGCATTGCCAATCAGGCAAGGATAGGGTTTGACATAGAGAATGGCATCATGATAAATTTTATGAACAATTCGCAGCAGAAAAGTCTTCTTTTGAAATAAACTTTAAGATAGAAAAGTAAACAGACAACACCTTGCGTAGGTGATATCATGGGCAGTGTGAACGGAAACGATTAAGTTAAATGTATCAGCTTAGGCTAAATGATTTCAGACGCCCCAAATGTCGAGAATATCTATTATGTAGCTTCTATCCACGTAAGGTTCTTTCGAGATTTTAGTTAATATAATCAAACGAAATTAAAGCAGCCTGTGTTCACTTCACACACTCAGCATCATCCCTCAAATTATAACGTGGCAGGAGACATAAATATATTAGCTGCCCACATGCTCATGTGTGTGAAGCTACTAGTCTTCCCTAAAACGAAATGTATGTATGTATGTATATATGTATGTATGTATGTATGTATGTATGTATGTATGTATGTATGTATGTATATTCCCATGGACAGGCGTTTCAGGATAACTTTCCAGGCTCATAAGTGTGTTTTGGAAATGTTGTCTTCCATGACCTAGAATTAACCCCCGGGTTTTGCACGATATAACTAATTAATCTGTTTGCCACCTATGTGATTTGTAAGAGACTTGCTTATTTGTTGTTACTTTCTTATTCTGAAACTGACACCACAAGAACCCACATGATTGTCACTTATCGTTATAACACACGAGTCACAATAAACTCGACTGAGCTTTTGCAGAAACATAGAAAATGCAGTACTATGGCCTGCCCATGTTTCTATTCGCACGCACAACATAATAAACCTAAATTTCTGTCGTAGCCAGAAATCGGCAGAATTTCATCAATTACTACAAATTGGACTTATTCGTTTGAAATATTAACTCAAAATTGACAACAGAATAGAGCTTGATGTTTTGATGACTTTCATAGTGAGGAGTTTGTGTCATTATGGGGTTTGTTTGGCATATCTGCCACAAGATTTGTCATCGTTACAGTACTTCTCAGAACGCCCTATGTTTGAACAGGTGTCTATCTGTAATTTTATTTCATAAGCACTGGGTCTAAATATGATGACCCGTTTTTTTCTTTTTTTTTTTTTTCTTTTTTTTTTCTTTTTTTTTTTTTTACTTCAGGTGAGTACTGGCAGGTGGCTGGACTAAGGTGAAATATCCAGCTACAAAGGGTACATACTAGCTCAGGGGTAAGCCGAATTATTCATATCTGAACTTGAAATATATATCTATATCGGTAGTATAGAGTTTGAACTACGGAATAGGCTAATGATGACTATGGAGTGGTTCTAGACAACAAGAATCAAACATAATATACACAGTGTCAACATGCTATGGAATGGAAAGGAATACAGCATACTGCAAAGAAAAAAGGCATAAGTGAATCACCAACTAGCACGCATTCGAGAGACTTTGAATTGAAATTGGCAGTGTATGAAAACTTAAAAACAAATGCACATTAGAGTTAAGGTACAATCCACGTAGGCATAGGATTATCGATGCCTTGCTGCGATTCGAAGGGCATGATAGAAGTTCAACTAAGAGAACAATGTCTTCACGTATCTGTGCATATGTGTATGTAATCTTTCATGTAAACGTCAAACGTTTTGTAATGGGACGAACGTCAACTTTAGACCATTACACATTGCATTTATCCTTACAAATATATATATATATATATATATATATATATATATATATATATATATATATATATATATATATATATATATATATATATATATATATACATATATATATATATATATATATATATATATATATATATATATATATATATATATATACATACAACAACACATGAAATAATGTTATGTTCATATATATTTAGATACACGAAATAATATTCCTATATTTCACATAATGTAATGGGAATAAGTACAAACAACATGAAATGGAAATATGTCCCGTAGTCTTATGCCCTCCCATAGTAACCAACATCAGCTTAATTGGATGAAAAGCAAGGTAATTCAGAAGTGGAGGACCTTTGGGTCTGCATCGAATACACACTGCTCTTAGAAGGCTCTCGTTTTGGCCGCATCAAACCTATCAAAGCATGGCGGTATCGCTCGTTTGACAGCACATACATGCAAAAATTAAATGATGAGTTAACACAGTTCAGAATTTGCCTTAAGTTAAGATTCAGTCGAAAAAGATAGTGCTGTTTTTTATGATGCGCAAAGGAGGGTTCACATAGCCGAACAATAAACAAAATATTGATTGGAGTAGTACAGATGACTGCTATGAAAGATACTAAAACAAGAGTTTTGGTTATTCGTGCTTCATTATCATTGTAGCTTTTAGCAGAATTGCTTATCATTTTCTGTCTTGAGGTGAAAGATTTTTTCAATTCATGAATAATAGCGACATTTAAAGCCAGTACCACCAACACAGGCAATGTTTCAAACAATACTGTTATTGTTGCCAGATAACGTTTTGTAAAATCACCAGTTTTTGCCAGATCTGTTAGAACATACACCAAAATATTAAATTGTCGTTTCTTGTCAAATGTTTCGACAACCTTAAACTGAAACAGTCTTGGTATACGACAACCGACAACAAAAATGGAATAACACGTAACTGCAATATATGGTTTGTGAAGAAGGAACACAGAATTGGCTTTTAGCGGAAACCATACAGCAACGAACCGTTCGACGGTTATTAATAGGATAGTACCAGTTGATAATTTACAGAATATGGGCTCCAAAAATGCAGTTAATCCTATCCCCACATAAGCCTCCATGTGTTTCCCAGATACATAATCCAACATAAATAAACCTTCATTCACAACATAACAGATTGCAGACAGGAGAACACAAATGTCAAATATTGATAGAAAAAAGAGATATACATTAATATGATGTTTTTTTAAGTCACGATGGAATATGATTATGTTGAATACATTACCAATAATGCCAAAGAAAAGTATAATAGGAGTTATGACAAGTACCATTATAAGTTTTGCCAACTTGTACTGATCGTCTGAAATAATTCCAAGATTTTTTAACAATGCTGACTTGTCTGTGCTAGCATTTTGCAAAGTAGATGTTGCTTTCATTTTGTTTCCAGTAGTCAAAGTACCACTAGATGCGTTATCTTGCCAAGTATGACCAAAAAGTGATGGTGTCCGTCCCTCCAAAAACTGCTGTTTCCCATTAATATATGCAGTTAATGCAGATGAAGCGTGGCTGTCAGCTCCCGTCTTCATGGCCTCCTGACGTTGCATTTCTGTGCTGTTAATAAACATCAGTTTGTGGGTCATTGTAGTGGGTCTCCTGATTGAATAATGGCGAAGTATATTACCAACCATGCTCTACATAATTTGATTTCTAGTTTAAAAGTATAAAAAAAACTCGCAAAGTCGCTAATATATAATATATTTAGACTGAGTACGAGCAGAAAACAAACATATTTAGTGAAAACTATTGGATTAGAATGGAATCCAGCCTAAGGTTTTGGGTGAAAACATCAAACATTACAAAACAAACACGAATATTCAATAAAAGAGGCTGACCACTGCAGTATCACCTGTTGTACAAATGAAGGTTTGAGGGTGCTCACAAATGGGCAGTGAGTTTTAAAGCTAATGGCCATTTAATTTCCCTCACAAGTTAACCACATTCTTTACAAAAATTAAAGACCCATCAAAGGTGTATTTCTGCCAAGTAAATCTTGTGTAAGGTGTTTGAAAGAAAAAATACATACAAATGCATGGGCACTGATATCCCTAAAGGTACCGTGCTAATAAACACTCTTGCCCATTAGTTACATGTAATTTTCAAAATATGTTTAAACATAGGATATATTGGTGGTGATACCCGATTAACAATGTTACTGGGTTTAGTCAAGGTAGCACACGTTTGAAAAGAATTTTGAAGCAATTAACACAATGATTTAAACAAGTGGGCAGTTGACTATTTTTGAAAAAAAAATCATTAGAATGTGACATTCAGTGGATCGTGACCATTTAAAAAAATAGATGCAATGTATACGGCCATCATAATAAAGAGGATAATGGCGTTTCGAAGGAAATAAAGACTGAGAAACTGTTGACCGGCCGACGATGACTGTAGAGTATAAAAAGTTCAGCCTACTGAAAGGTCAGGCAAACTAAAAAGCTTGTAAAGTGATTAATAAATGTTCTTTAACTTCAAATTACAACACTAAAGTACTTCCAAAATTGTAAGGTTATACTTGTTCCTGGTAAACTAGTTTCTACTAAAATCTAAATGTAGTTTGACATCCAAGATTACTTGCATTCACTATTTTTTCTCAAAAAAGGAGTTTAGTTGAGACTGAGTACATAAAGGCTATATCTTAGGTCCACTTTGCGCAGTGTCACCATATGCATGAGACGTATCATTGGTAATTGGTGTATTCCATAAAATATATGCATGAATGCTTAATGTACGTTTCGTCGCCATTCGATTCTATGCTTTATTTTGGTATTCTTTGTTTGAATAATATTTTGTTTCGTACACTCACTTTTGCGTACTTCAATAAAAATGGTCACTGTACTTACCAGCCTTGAAGACCTTGCACACTCAGTGTTATGAAAAATGTAATGGAAGTGAAAATAACTATTGTCATCTTTAGCCCCTGTCTATTCCTCTTTGATATTTCAGTGAAAATCACTGCCTACTCAAGGCATATGCCAGACATGTGCCAGGCAAACTTCTGCTTATACGTCACACTGCACGCAGCTAGGGATGCGAAGGTGCAGGCATAAACGGACGTATCTGGTGTAAATCAATCAATGTTTTGCTGAATGCGAGCATGCGCAAGCATTTTTGAGTCTTCCCTAAAGTATTGACTGCACCAGTTTACCAATTCATATAATTGAAAGTCTTTTCGTCCAGGACCACTTCCTGGGACTAATTCTGCAGTCCGCAATCTTTACCCTCCATAAGCTAACCTATCACTGTCCAACCTATATAAATATGAATTTCCATATTGCTCACCTTCTACCATAGAATTTTGACATGGGCTGTATAAGTGCACATACAGTTAAGGGTATTCTGCGGTTAACCACTCAGGACATGTTTTGGAGCCTGTACACGCACATGTCTCTCTGAGTAGTGGCTTCTTCCCTGAGCTAAATATTGAGCAGAGAAACCCACACAATAATGATGAAAGATATCATCGTGCCAAATAATGCGTTTGCTAAATATGTGAGGCTTTGCTTATAAATGTGGAGCTTTAATATAAATAAAGAATACTCATCAAACCAATTTCGACATTAAATTTCCCCTCTGTTTCATCTTTTTGTGTACATGATAATTTGTCGACCTATTGTTTGAATAAACCATATACGTCATTTCCTTTGATGTCATACAGATTGTTTATGTCAGGTCCCTTTTTTCAAAACATCCCGATAGTATTTTTTGCAAATGATCCCAAAATTGTTAGCTGTCTCGATCTTAGTCATTACAAATCTTTCTTGTATTTCTGTGACAGCTTTTAAAACTTCAGGCTATTTTGAATTAACCACATGGAAAGTCTTAATGTGGGGTTGATGATAATAAATTCTATTTCTACAGACTGTTTTCAAATTTGATAACCATCCTTTGAATTTCTGAAATACTATCTTTTTCTTCTCTACCCATATCCTTACAGCAGGAATTAAAAGCAGTACATGTATCCCGAACAACACTGTCAATATTCATCTTAGGATACACCCGAACTTTTTTATCTTTTTTCATCGATTCTTTTAACTCTGAATTTGTATTGCTTATGATTTATGATCATTGTCTACTACATGTATATTGGCAAATTTACAGGAAATAATGGGAGCTAGGGCGTCTTTAATTTTGCATTCTCTGGTATTTGTGTTATGAACAAATTTCAATTTAAATGGGAGTCAATGTTCAGTGAATTAATAATTTTGTGTTTGACAGGAATGCTGCAAAACATTTGTTCCATTCTCCGGTTTCCTAATAATTGTTGTGTAAGCGTACACAATTTCACCCAAAAATTGTGAAAATATGTGTTCAGAGTAACTAAGACCAAATATTAATTGAGTCTAATAATATCCCTAAATGATAGTGTATTAAGTGCTATATGTAATTGATCAAGGCCATCAGAGAAAGCCTGTAGTAAATTTTGACGAAAGGTTTTCTGTATCCATGCTCTTACATTTCCTGTTTTTCCGTGATTTTCTTTGTCCATAACTTTTCCTTCTCTGAATTCCGGCCTAATTATTATGAAAAGGTGTGTAACTGCTATCAAGAGTTGCAAAGTCCAAATTCCTTACATCACCGAAGCCACAAATTGTGTCATCGAGTCCAAAAGGAAAAGCTGAATCAAGTGTTCTAATAAAAAATCCATTTGTAATATTATTCTTGTTTTAACACAACCTTCTTCGTGTAACAGATCTGGCTCTATGAAATTAATAATTTGTACCTAACAATCCAAATGTGAATGTTACTAAGATTTGAATTGGTTACACAAGCAGGTGTTAATTTCTGATTTTCAACTGCAGTTTTGTGTTGTCTAAACCTTTTATTTTTAACTGATTGAGTAATAAGGAGTTAGGCCAACATATTGTGATTTACATTTGATGCAGGGTATCAAATAGATCATAGTAAAAGACTCACAAGACAACACCAAATTTTCAGAGCTGGGGTTTCGCAACTGTAATTGTTGTTAGTAACGTTACTATTATTTTTTTGGTTATTGATGAACTTTTATTTACTAAGTAGACGATTACAATTTTCGTCAAAATGTATTCCAAAATCAGCGTTCGAGGTTTTATTCTTTTTATTATTGTTTAGTGCCCATGATTTTTATTTCAATTTAGAAGTAATTTAAGAAGCCCATCTTGCCATTTATCTTTATTCCTGTTCCTAAAAATTGTCCTGATTAGTTATTAATAAGTTCACCGAGAAACAAAATTAACAACAATAACAATAACTAAAACAATTTCAAAATGGATGCTTAACTAAAGACATTACCTGGTATTAGAATGTGTTCCAAAAATCAGAGATCCGGGATCAGCCTGTGCAGATCTCCTCACGAAGCATTAATGGGTCAAAGCTAGCTGAATTGCATCTGTGTCTTTTCGTCCAGAACCACTTCCGAGTGGCCATTACCATAATTTACAGTCCGAACTCGTTACCCTCTTACGGTAAACTGTCATCGCCAACCTACATAGATATGGAAGTCCATGTTGCTCATGTTCTTCTGTGGATTTTTTACATATGCTGTATGAACCCAAATTCACTCAAGGGTCTTCAGCAGATAACTACTAACATGCTTAGCAGCCTGTACCTGTAGCAGTCTCTCTGAGTACCAGCTGCATGTTCATGGTAAATGTATGCAAAGACAACCCACATAATAATGGAAAATATACACCAACGTGCCAGAAATGATTTCTAATTGCAGTCAAACGCATTGTTACTCCCTTTGATAGTTGCTTTGTAGAACATTTAGAAGCACCAGCTAAAAATCTTGATTTAAAGGGTTTTTTAAATTGAATTTGGGTATCCATAACGAACGTAGAATGGAGGAATCCTCTCCAAACATTTTTATTTTAAACTTTCTTTTCACCTCATCTTTATGTGTATCAATCAAATTACCAATGGAATGTTTGTGTAATTTACATACATCATTCCCTGTTTTGTCTGAAAAATTGTCAAGTTCCTTTTTCACAAAATCCAGACAGTATTTTTTAAGATGATCCCAAATTGTTACCTGCCTTTTCAATGTTAGTCATCACATTTTTTTACAATTATAAAGCTTCAGCTTTTAAAACTTTAGGCTGTTTTGAATTTTGAACACCGAAATTGTTAATGTGGAGTTTACGATGATTAATTCTATTTCCAAAGAATGTTTTCAAATTTGATAACCATTCTTCGAAGTTCTGATTTTTTTCTTTACTGATTTCATAAATAGGGATCACAACTATTATATGTATCCCCAAAAATGCAATCACTGTGGAACCTAGGGCACATCGAAATTCTGTACCACTTTTTCATCCATTTTTAACACTGTATTTTGTGTGATAGAAGACATCTAGGAGTTTAATTTATTGTTATGATAGTAATATTGCATAATGCACTCTTCTAAGTAGTGTGTATGTGTGTAACAAGGAAACAATCATCACTGCCTGCCCACACGAGGATTTTATCTTGTGTGCATTCGATGATAAATATATCACCGGAAATTTTTCGACGCATTTCCCACAGTGTTCTACGGATCAAATAAATTCAAGGCAATGAGTTTTATGTTTGGATACGCATACCGGATTTGTGGGACAAGTTCAATATTTTGACTTTGCAAAAACTTCTATTTGCAATATTGCATGAGTTTATAACAGACAGATACAAGCCTTTTGATACATTTTGCTACGTTTATCACTTGAGTTTCGTAACATCGATCAGAAGAGTTCAGAGAGCATGCATTTTCCTCTACGTACAACACAAAAAGTACAGATTACGCGGAGGCAGAGAGCTACATTTGTAACTGATCAATTAGAAACAATAGACAGTTTCCGTTGTAGGCTATCAACTGGAACTGAACATATAATAACAAGTGCAATTATTATTATTATTATTATTATTATTATTATTATTATTATTATTATTATTATTATTATTATTATTATTATTATTATTATTATTATTATTATTATTATGTAATTAGTTGTGAATTTGGAGAAGGATAAAGAGGATGGCCGAGGTCCGACGCACACAGAGGCCCACACAGTCCTTCATTCGTTGATGGAAGACATAGACCTAGTAGATATCTGGAGAGTTAACAACCCTCTCGTATTTAAATGTACTTGGCATGTAAACAGACCCAATTTAGTATTTTGCAGGCTTAACTTTTTTTCTTGTGTCCTTTGGACTTTTAAGCCTTATTTAGTCTTGTGACATAAAACCAGGATACCGATCAGATCATTCTATGATCACAGTACATTTTTTTACAGAAATATCTCCCCGTGGTCCTGCCCACTGGAAATTGAAGAGTTCACTGCTGAATGATCATGAGTATGCAACTACAATAAAACATGTCATACTATTGACAACAGAGGTGTTTCATGAGGCTAAACCAGCATTGTTTTGGGAAATAATTGAATGTCCAATCGGGGGGGGGGGGGCAACTATCAAATATGCATCACACGAGAAAGAAAAAAAAACTGAGACAGAATAAAATAAAAGTATTAAAAAATAAGTTAAGTACCCTAAAAAGTAGACTACAAGAACTTAATATACATGCAGAAAATGATCTAATAATAAATTGAGGAAATAAAAAATAAGCTGAATAAGGCGGTTGAATATAAAACTATTGGTGCATGTGTAAGATGTAGGGCGAGATGGTATAAAGAGGGTGAAAAATGAAATGAATATTTTTTTTTTTTTTTTTTAATTTAGAAAAGATAAATTATAACAACAAAAAATTGGACAGCTGAGACTAACCAATGGCCAAATAACAAGCGACAGAAAACAAATTTTAAATCAGGAGGCAATATTTTATGAACGACTATATTCCACTAAGAACCCACCAGAAATTAATATGCAAAACATATCGCAGTACACAAACCAAGTACCAACATTAGATGAGGGAGAAAAATAGAGTTTTGAAGGTCTTATAATATGAGAAGAATTGCAAAATGTAATGAAAACTTGTAAAAACATTAAAAGTCCCGGAACGGATGGGTTACACATTGAATTTTATAAGGTATTCTGGGTAGATAAAAATTAGAAGTTTTCATGGACGCTAAACACTTTACACACCAAAACGGAAAATTATCAATTTGTTAAAAACAAGGAATTATAACTATGCTACGAAAAAAGACAAAGATCATTTGAATTTCAGAAATTCGAGACTAATTCCATTACTTTACACTGATGATAAACTGATTTAAAAATGTATTACTCATAGAGTTAAACATGTTTTATGACAATCAAATTCTGACACTGTATTGAATTTTCACCACTATATTTGCACATTCAAAAACTTTTCTTTTTTAAATACTCTTAGTTTATCTCCTTTAAAACAACATCATACCTTAAGCTACATGTCTCAAACACATCATATTGTATAATTATGTTTTTTAATCCTTGTTGATGGTCATTTTAGGCCTAAGGGGCTTTTTTGATGGATTGACGTTGGTATAAGTGTCAATTTGTGAACTTGTATGGATGATGATCATTGTTCAGACCCTGGTTGCAACTAGTAATTTTTAAAGGCTGAATTACATTGCTATTTTCGACAAATTTGGAACCTGTGCTTGCAAGTTCTCTGCTGTGCTGCAGATTTTGGGTTTTTTCATGAATTGTACGGTCCTATATGCACATGGATGATGCACCTGTTGAAGCCAATTTACTGAAATAGGTCTATAATTTTAAACTTTTTTTTGCATTCATGTTATTTTAAAAATAGACATGGCTTTTTTCCCTTATGGTGGATCTTTGCAGGTACGTTTTGGACCCTCATGGATACTGACGAACTATACATTTATGTGATTCAGATATGCATACCATGGAGCATTGCCTTTGGTCGGAATCGATTTGGGTTTGTTTCATTAGGAATACGGTTTGGATATGGTAATAACACTGTCTAATAGATAAGGACCAGACATGTTCCATGAAAAAAATATATTTATAGGGGAATATATCAGTATTAATAGAGTTATTAGAATATATAGATATGGAAAATATCTCAGCATTGGCAGCCTCTATAAATTTTGAAAAAGGCATTTGACTTGTTGGAATAGAGTTGTGTGGATTCAAGATTGCAGTTTTTTGGGGTTTGGACTGTCATTATGGCAATGGATCAAAACCGTACACAACAACATTACCATTCAAGTTACAAATAATGTACAGGCAACAGAACCATTTTAAAATTTCCAGAGAAGTACGCCAAGTTTGCCCCCTTTCACCATAGATCTTTATCTTATATGCGGAGGCTACAGCCATAAGTACTAGACGAAATCAAACGCAGAGGTAATGGCAGTATGAGAAACAGAATTTAAAGTTAGTCAGTATGCAGATGAAACTTGTCTGACATTCCTGCCGACACAAGAGAGCCTTAGAGAAGTAATCCATTTATTTAAACATTTTTAAACATATTCAGGTCGCAAAGTTAATTATAATAAAACAGACATAATGCCAATAGGAAATATTAAAGGACACAATTTTAAAGTAGGGCTAGGTACAAATGTGAAATGAAATGATGGTCCTGTGGTCCTAATGGGCGTCAGAATAAGCCACACGTCAGAATAACAACCCCCTTTGACAAAAAGTAAAAACACAACTCCATATATGGTCCCAGAGGAATATACCTCTGTATAGCAAAATGCCAGTCATAAAACTTTTGCATTATCTCAACTTGTTTATATAATGTCTGTTTTGCCAAGCCGACAGTCTCATGTAAAATGCGGAAAGTTGTTCAGTTGTGGCGACAGGCAGCAGCGTACCATCCTTATGAACTTCCACGTTCAAGGACAGCATCCTGTATAATGGCTGTCTTTACTTATAATGATCTACTATTTGTATTTCTTATTAATGGGATTTGTTTGTCGACTAAGCAAAAGTTTTGATATTCCATGCAGCATGAAGTGGATGACTGGTATGTGATCTGGTTTCCATCCGTATTCTGCTAAATTCCTTGCTCTTGGGCACTTTACTATAGCACTTCGTTATGTTGTTTTTATTCAAGGCCACTGATCAATGCATCAACAACAATTGTAGGCTCAAAACAACAGAAATTTTGTTTGCTTGTTCGAGCACAGGTTGGAATATGGAAGCAGAAAATGAAGCCCTGTACGGGCAGCAGGCTTCTTATCTTTAGATGTGATACAACAAGAAGTACCTCAAGATTAATTCTCAAATATGCCATCCCATCGTTCAACATGTACGGCAACATGGTTTCTTGACTGAGTCTATGAACCCCCATACCCAAATTATCATCCCATTTGTCAGGCATCGTGGAATATTTAGCTTTCTAAAATTGAGAAACTCCCAGGTAAAATTCGCGCCTGGTTGGACGCAAGGGTAGTTGTCTTCAGATCGAATATGCTTATAAAGCGATTTCAAGTTAGTGACCATATTTTTCTATAACTTCTCAATAGTTTATGACAGAAGGTGTGACGCAGGATCCTTAACTGTCGCAGGGGCTCATTTCTGATTTTTTAATCGGGTAATAACTATGACAATCAATGTCAATGCCTTCAGATTTAGAGGATGAGTACTTTCTTTTGAATACGACATATTTTAACTTATTTGGGAAAAGGGCTCTGAAGTTGCTGGACTTCAGTCAGAGGGAGAGGGGATATAAATGACGAACGACTATATGGGAACCAGCTGCTCGAATCATTGTACGTCTGGACTGTACAACTGCCCATTGCTTTATATGTAGGCAATAGGTCCATATTAACTATTCAACACAAATGGGAAGGTATCTATGAGGTTTCATCTCATATTGTTTATTTTAACCGTGAGTGACCCTGACAGTTAAAAAAAAATAGCAAGTTAGAGCAGTGTGAGGTAACTCTGTTGTTGCAAACAGCGATAATGGTCTTAGAGAAGAGTGTCCTTGATATTATTCTGAATTTTGCATTCTCAGTATAGTCTTTTCATCCAAGGTGTTGCAGAATATAACAAATCCATATATATATATATATATATATATATATATATATATATATATATATATATATATATATATATATATATATATATATATATATATATATATATATATATATATATATATGCATTTATATTAACATTGAAACGCCACAGGGCACGCAAATACACATGCTGATCTAACAGACCAAGGCATCTGGCTGCTTACATTACTTAGTAACCATAATCTTCACTTCCTTTACTATTCTGCTTCCATCTCCTCGTTACCAAGAAATGAGGAATAGTCTGGCCAGGGAGTGTCACTCGATATTAAAGGAGAAAAGACCACAGAAATTATTTGGAAGGTCTCCACAAGGTGCTTGCTCCTCATATTCCACAGAGCGATTCAAAAAAAAATAAAGCACATAACGTTTCCACTCATGAGGAACAAAAGAAGTTACATTAAAAGAATTATAGGTAATAATGTCCTTTTTAGAGCTGTGGCCTACTGTTCGATTTCTATCTTGTGTTGTGTTATGAGTTGATTCCTAAATTTTACTGTTTTTTATACCCACGCATCTCGTCTTGTACAAATACGTATGGCATTTCTTTCGCAACATGTAGGCATTCAGATACTTGGTTTCCAAAAAAATCAACCTTACATTATAGGGAAAAGATGGTTAGACACACCATGCTCTTTGCAGGCATCAGTACATTCCCAATAGGTCTGAAGAGAAGCTAAATTAACATTTAGGGAACATTCAAGAAAAGTGAAAACACAAAAATTCTCAAAAAATCAAAAACCATCACAGCGCAATCGTTTGAACAAGTCAAATTTGGGAGAAGTTGAAAATATTAATTGTGGAAAGACGACTGGCCATCCTATAAGCTCAGCTGACTGACAGGTCAGCTGAGGTGAGAATTTTTGCTGTGAGCCAAAACATGCCGTAATACAAACGATTTTTTAAATATCTAAAAATTCAAGCAAGATTGACAGAGATACCATTACGAAAACATCCGATTTTGTAATGCAGTTTCTATATGATATTACCACAGAGTAAACAAACATATTCACGAATATATAAAGCAAAGCCTTTATGTAAATAACACTGTACGGATAACTATAAATCCCTTGATTTGGAGACAAATTGCAGGGTGATAGCCACAATATCCAGGTTGCAGTAGAATCAATTGCTTTGAAAATATTGGAAGGAAATGTTAATTATTGGATCAACACACACAGTTTTACTCTGAAACCCACGGAAGTTTTGTAAAGAAACACGCGGGCTTGTCGTAAAACCATAAGTGTTTCGCGCGAACCTCGATTCTTTTGTCACAAAATACAAACCATTGAGATTTGTGAAGGAACCCCTGGGGTTTGTCTTATATTCAAATTACAATTTCCTTAGAGATTGACCCAAGTCATTTTGTTGCTTCTTACGTTTATAGGTTTATCACTCTACACAAGTTAATAATAAGAAAAACCTTTTTCTTTTTTCCCTTTTCCACATTCTGCAAGCACATGATACATATGGCATTGCTTAATGAAACACCAAAACACTCAGTATTACGGAAAAAACGTACCCATGAATAGAACTACATGGTTTCTATGAATTTCGAAATACAAATAATCTGGTGAGTGGGAAATCATAAGTAATTATATCAGTAATAATTTTCATCACCGTCGGTACTTGTGCTCATGCCATAATGCTGGAATAAATATAAAAAAGCTTTGATCATCATTTTCAGCCCGCCTGACTTGTCAATTAGCCGAGCTAAAGCTATGGTAAGGCATCTTCTATCCCTGTGCCGAACCATTTCAAGTTTTTCAGCCATAATACTCTTTGTTTTCAAACATAAGTCAGATATCTTGGATACTTTTCAACTTTTGTGTTGTTAAATGCAGATAATTTCTATATGTACGAATTTGTGGGTACACAATTACCCCCACACTAAGAAATCGAATACAAACGGCCTGTGGCATAACACCCGGCATATACGAAGGGCGCCGTCCAAATGGTGCCAATAAGTATTTAAAACAGGTGACATAGACTTATAAATGTGTGAGATATTGTTCAATGACGGATTTAGGCTCAGATGTCATTTATATATGACATTGTTTGACGTTGCAGCAATATAAGCAAGATTTCATGTGGTACCAGTATGATGATAAAGCTGACGTGACATCCGTGCATGGCCTACTATATAATAATATCGTGAAATTCGCTTCATCTCTACCATTAAACAATACCTGGAAAGGTAATCTTGTTGTTTTAATGCAATGCCTCTACTTAATTTGTTCACAACACGTGGTGGGTAGTGACGGAGACGGTTTTATTTAGGATGACCACGAAATGAAAAGTGGAATTTCAGACTGAATGGACGTGTGCGCACATGTGCACATGAGCTAAGTGAGGTCATGAAATGTTGCGTAGTATCGATGTATTGTACCAATTCTATAACAGGCTACTGTATTATTGTATATTACAGGTCTGTACCTAAATGTAATGAACTTCGTACATTCAATACATAATTAGACATCTTTGATATGGGAAATCGGACATTTTTTTTAATGCCAATGCTTCTGGTCGACCCTACCTTTGATATTTACCATCATGACCGTAGCCAAACTTGGATTATTGGGGGTCTTCATTTCAAAATTTTGGACCTCTTCTACATACACTAAAGTTACCAATATTCATTGAAGCATGTGCCTACATGTGTGCTGCATTTTGTCTTATATAATATGCATACACTTACACATTTACACTTTCATTTGTGTGAAATGCTGGCCAAAAGTGGAGTCTCTGCATGTATAATGTCAGGCCAGGTCTTGGACATTTTACAAGTACACGCTAAGTTGTAAACACTGAATCGGATATTGCCGTTTTATATCCTAGCTTATGTTTCATTAATTTTTTTAACAGATCAACGCATACGCTCACACATATTATAAATGTACGATAGTATCATATGTATCAGCAGCTGTCAGGCGAATATGGCCTCGAGAATGAACTTGTGTGTATGTGTGTGTGTGTGTGTGTGTGTGTGTGTGTGTGTGTGTGTTAACTGTAATGCTGTAATGTTCAGACAGAATACTTATACTTCCTATTTTATTCAATAGTACAAAGTCCATAAAAAGTCGTTCCGGTGTGATTAGCCTTTGTTTCCAAAGGTATAGACAGGTATCATAATGCCCTGGAAATGTGAAGTGCAGTATCAGATTAAATGGAGAAACTAAGAAAAATGGCTTCGAGGTTTCAAGTAATGCTTTTTTAAAAATTATCCTCAGAATTAAGTCTTGAAATAATGATTTAATATATTGGGGCAACAGAACTTGACTGAGGTCTACCAATGGCATTCAGAATAATTTATTTGAGAAATGCAGCATATTATTACCAGTTAACGCATTTTAGCTTTATACTTTCGCTATGTTTGATGGGCACAACAAATGTATATTGCATGATCGGCCGTGCAATTTAGGATATCTTCCAAAAAATTATGTTGCTTCTTCGAACTACTTTGTTTTTGATCACATGCAATATGTAAAGAAAATTCTCCTTATGTTTGAGCATTTTGTCCACACATCATATGTGCGTATATTCGTTCAGAGAGAGGGTTGAACATATGCTGCGTAAAGAACATACTTTTCATAGTTTGATTCATTTTACAAGCAATAAAGACCACTGCATTGATGCAGTGAGTGCTCCCTTCTCAAAGCGAAGTGCCTCCCAAATGGTGTGGTATGTTTAGACACATTTACTGTACCAATCACTTGGCTGTGTGTAGCACATATTTTTCAGTGTTGAAAAAAAAATTATTAGGTGTTTGTCTCTTACCTTTTCCCACGCAAATTTAAAAGTCCAAAGTCAAAGCAAAGATACCATAATAAATACATTCATTTTTTGATAATCTGATGTCCATTTTCTGGTGCTATTAAAAATACTTTTCGCCAAAATGCTGAACACTGTTCTTAGTTCAGGTCCGTTTTCACCAAAGGATGCTTAAGAAAACTTTTCTCGCAAAGTTAACATATCACCAGGGGCTTACAGGCTGAATGATACATTTGGAAGACCCTCATGTTACATATTAGACTGCACATAAATCAAGTCACAATTTTTCATGCATTATTTAAACATTTTAGTTAATTATTTTGCACAAATGAAATTATCAATCACATTCCGTGCACTGCTACGGATTATTATCCCTGGTATCAGTGAGTTCAGACTGCTGTGACTAGTGAGAACATCACTTCAACAAATATTTTGTACTCTGTCACTAGGTGGAGCTATTACGGGTACCCGGGACCCTCAAGATTTGTGATGTTTATTGTAATGAAGTTCACACCAGTCATAATCATACTGCATAAGTCCCAGTGACTATGATTGTAATTGTTATCGGCCTAGACAGTGCTTGATTCAACATTGTACAGGTGTGTGCATTAGGACGAGGCCTATTCTAATGTACTTACCAGTTTCTTTTGTCGTCTTTCGCTTTATTTGTATCTCCACAAGCCTGTTGCGTCTGGACATATAACGATGCGCCATGATGCTGGTTTTATTAGGCCCAAAATATGATTTTAATGGCACTCAAATGACTGCCACAAACAGGCCTATTCACAAAAAACAGAAACAACAAAAAAACAAAACAAACCAAAAAAAAAAAAAAAACAAAAACAAAAACAAAAAAACAAACAAACAAACAAACAAAAACAAAAAAACATAATAACATAACAAAACAGAACAAAACAAAACCAAAGAAAAAGAAAAAAAAAAACAATCTAACAGGGCTGCAGTGTCTGAGAATCTCGTATTCAGAAAAGGATGATGTGCCAAGGTAAAAAACAGTAACTGACAACCACGTGACTGTTATACAAAGATAAAGTGCAATAACTAAACACACACGAAAAAAAACCCACAAAGGTGAAATGCAGTATCTATCTGTAGCTATTTCAGTTACTGCAGTTTAAGCATAGATGCAGTATCTGTCAGTAGCTATTGCAGTTACTGCAGTTTAAGCCTAGGTCACACTGTCATGAATGCAACGTTAACTACTGGCAATCAGGCTTCTTCATGAATAAGCAATTCACAGATGAAACATGCTGTTGGAGCCCGGTTAAAATAGGGAAGTACACTCCTATGACGAGAGTGCAGAAAATGAGGGATACAGGAGGGGTCCAGATGGATTTTAGCATTGTTAACAATGTTTTACTGTGGTTTTATAGGCAAGAAGAGAGAGACTCAGGGTTTTGCACCGCTCGTCCGTAATACAACGGTTGATTTCCACGGATCGGCTTGGACTGATGACGGCCCCAGTATAGATTTCCACAGTTGGAGACAAGTTCAGCACGACTGTGTTCCATAATGTTAGGTAAACGTTTGGAACTCCCGCAGTTCTGTGAATGTACAGCATCCTTATGTATCCGTATCACATTGTTTGCAGTTACCCAAGAAAGGTCATCGAGAATGGCATATGCATGTGAGGAAGCACGCGAACATGCAGGGTTGCATCACAATATTGCGGGGCTGCATCATGTCAATAGAAATTTGAAGGTTTTGTAGGGATGTGCCATAGTTTGAACATTCTGTGGTGTGCCACATATGTTCCACATTTCGAACAGTTCATAACTACCGTGGCCATAGCGGGATCATCAGGGGGAATCAGGGATCTACAGTAATCATGAAGGATCATGACAGACTTTTCAACCGATTAATGAGCAGAGCTGTGGTAATCAGGGATAAAAATCATGACCATGTGACTGGGGCTTAACCATGGTATTAGGGAAGGCCTACCTATTCCAGACACTACACAAAGTCGCCATGAACGTGGAACCTCGATATTTTTACAGCATTCAATATCTCCTATATTTATTCTTTCATTCATTCATTCATTCATTCATTCATTCATTCATTCATTCATTCATTCGTTCGTTCATTCATTCATTCATTCATTCGTTTATTTATTTATTTATTCATTCGTTCATTCATTCATTTATTTATTTATTTATTTATTTAGGGTCCCGTGAAAATACACTTTGTATTGACTAGGTTTTATCCTGGATAAATTAAGTCTTTTCTCTTACTTACTTACTTGATTATCTACTCACTTACTTACTCAAAAAATATGGGGATGCTTTTTTGTCTTGGCAAAGCATTTAGCCTCGTGTATTTGCGCTTGGGAACAGTTACTGTTTCCCGTGTATTATTGCCTGCTACGGAGGTGGTAAACAAAGGGGATGCAATGATCTTGTGGGCCAATCTAAGGCCCTAAAGCTGAGTCACCAAGGTTTGGAATGGCCTCTATTAATGACTTGGTGAGGGCAAGCATAGAAATCTGTATAAATGCTCCATGACACAAGTAAGTGATGAGCTTATGTATTTTTATTTTTTTTACATTTCCGCATAATATTGGCATAGATTTTTTCTGATGTGTTTTATTTAATATCACTATAATTGCCAAGATATTCAGATGCTTGATAATTTACCTGAATATCGGAAAGAGTAAATTTCATTTTGATCAATGTAGCTAGCATGGAAAAAAGACCTTCAGAACTGTCGGTCCTAGGTTACAGGAATGAGTACAAATATACACATGAATTTTGTAATATTCTTGTTTCATTAATTATTTTCGTTTATCAAAAATATATCACCATCATCGTCATCATTAGATGGAAGAGATAGCAGAGAGAGTCTGCACGATAGTAAAAACAATGATTTAGAGACAACACTGTTCAACACACACATATCTATCTATCTATCTATCTATCTATCTATCTATCTATCTATCTATCTATCTATCTATCTATCTATCTGTCTGTCTGTCTGTCTGTCTGTCTGTCTGTCTGTCTGTCTGTCTGTCTGTCCATCTATCTATCTATTATAGAAAAAAAAATCATTAGGTTTTAAAGATATGTGGACACTTTACAATTACCTGTGTGTGTGTTTTCTGAAGACCACGTAATGTAGAGTAAGCATCGTTGGAATTTGTCATATAACACAAAATAACAAACGCCACACCTCCTTCATTTTATAGCATGGTTCAATGAAAGAAATCCTATGTGACTGCTAGGTAGAGCACCGTTGTCTGTGTGGAATATGCTGATCAGAAAATGACAAGTCCACTAATCTGCCTTCTGTGTCCTTTCAATACTGCCCATCCTTTGCGCAGAGACTGCAAAACTATATCAGAATCGCTCATTTTTGGAAAGTTTCTACTTTATAAATTGTTAGATAAACCCTGAAAGCTTTGGTATTGTATTATGGATATATGATCTTCGTTAGGGTCAGAAATGAACGTTGGGAAATATTTATTTGGAAATGCACTTAATATTGTGAAATACAGTGATTTTTTGAAATGCAATGATATTGCGAAATAAGCGCTGAAATAATATTTGACTCATTGGAAATCCCAAAATGTTAAATACACTTACAGGATTGCGCAAGAACATAAACTGTGTTTACCAGGCAGCAAATAAAGAATCCGTAGATAATGGACCAATTAGTCCAGGATGTGGGAGGGACTTACCGGATCTGTAGCTATACATGACCAGATGACAGTAATGAATTGTAGGTTATAGAGTACAGGAAAAGGTGGCTTATAAAATTGGACTTAATTCTTTATTGAATCAAGTAAATACAAAACCAATTGTAGAAAGATTGTTCTATTTATATGGATACTGTACATATAAAAATGTAAACCTTTCTTTTATGTGTTTATAAGTCAAACTGTTCAACCCGATATTTCATTTCCGGTATGAGAATTAAAGAATAGGGCAATTCCATGTACACAGGAACTGATAGAGAGAGCTAGCGTATAGTAAAGTACAAACATAATTTGAGGTAAGAACATCAATTAGTGATAATTGGGTTCAATGAAACGTAATATTCAGAGAATGTAACCAGAGGTGACTGATATAAGCAGTTATAACTACAATTTGGGAATCTTATATGCGACTTTCCATCGATTGGAGTCAGAATCTGTGCATATACCATGCTTTGCAGAGTTGGATCTGTCAACACCAAGAGTCTTGGCTCTCGACTTATAGAGGGCTGATGGAGTAGGACCTCTGAAGAACCATTGAATGGGGAAGAGCCAACCATAACTGCAGTTCAAGGATGTACCAATTGAGAAAACAAACAAGCTTTGAAGTGCAAAAAGATGGGAAAAGTTGTCTTTGCAGACAAGTCTACCTCGTGTGACGGCCAACTAGCCCTTTTCAAATTATAGAGTCAGATCAAGATTGACACGACCGTGCTTTACAATTTGTGTCCTCTCACAATAGTTTGTAACTGGTAAGCATTGATGTGTTGATTTCTCATACAAATTTGAAGGTTGAAAAAAAAAAAAAAACATAGAGCAGTAAATAATATATATTTGTTTTTGCCCTAAGCATCAAGAATTTTTTCTTTTTTTTTTTATAGCAGAATAAAAGAAATCAACGAAGGGAATGTCAGAATGATGCATTGTCGCTTGACAAACTCAAACAGCAAAAGTTGGTTCCTGTTGGCAGCTGCATTTAGTCATGCATTAAGCTGTGGTGCTGTGAAAAGAGTGAATCTGATCTCCAACAGTGTTGTTACAGAACATGTAGAGGCTGCAACTACAGGTGAAAGAGATATAATGCCATCATTATTCGTGAAGATAATTTGAATTAAGCATTATCTCGTGCCAAAACATTTTCAGCAGTAAAATGTTGTCATCATTTAATTGATAACGTGAACAGCTTCTCCCCAAGACTTTATCTATGGATATCACGAATGTCCGAAGCAAGGCTGTTGCCAAGGATAGCACGAATATCCGAAGCAAGGCTGTTGCCATAGGCTACATATTTTGTGGAGCTAAGAACTTTAATATGGGTTTGCTAGTACATGACTGAAGGATCTCTTTATGACAATATATATATATATATAGTTATTATTTTCATTTAAAGAACTTCTACCCCACTTGAAAATCTGTAGAGTCATAAAAATGTTTTAAAATATAACTGGATACGTATGTAGCATCAAACACATAGACAAGATTGAATGTCAAAAATGTAGGTCATTTTACATTAATTTGCATGAAAGAAGATATTGTTACTTTCGAAACAAATGAATGTATGCATAAGCACGTGAATGCAATTATTGATAATCATGATGAGGGGACGCTCCTCATGCACATCATTGTATCATATTTGTGGGACATATGAAGGATAATGTTCATTTGATATACCGTAAAAAGGTTGCAATTTAATGCAGAAATAGATAGTTTGTGCTTTGAATTCGACTCAATGCTTCCTTGAAAGATCTTGAACTATAAGGTAATCGTTGACATGTGCCAGTGAAGGAGTAAATGAGCAAAGTTGAAAATGTCGTTGCCATGCAGGCTTTGAGCTGAAGCGGTTTAAAGGACTATTACTGTTTCCTTGATAACGTATAAATGCCCAATGTGCAAATTGGGTTCAACAAAACTTATTTCATTGAATTTGTTCTTTCACAAATGTTCCAGACTCTGGGGAAACCGACTTTGTCCAATTTCAATCAACCAAATAACTAAAGCTTAATGAGTACTCTAATGCCTGAAAATTCAAGCAGTGATCAGACAGAGCGCTATATCAGTTGTAGTTTTTTTCACATTTTGACGACGATGAACTATTTTTCACAGTTTGTCCTGTCTAAATTTAACCTTATGATTCATGATGTTGATATTCCAGCCCCTCGGGGATTGCAACACCTCCGGTATGGTACAAAATAACAACAATTCAATATGGTAGCACACAGAGTCAGGCCGTATCCTGAAACTGACAGTGATGTATGCATGCGTCCGCGGCAAAACAAATGTGTGTGTTTTTAGTGCTTAGCACAAATCTTAATTTTTGTACAAACGGAAAAAGGCTTCACCAGGACGAATATTGTCTTTTAAAGGTCTGAAATTTTCTGTCCTTAGAATGAGTAATAAACTATTAAATGAAACTGGATCTTAGAAAAAAAAAGAATAACTGAAAGTGGCGGTTACTGTCAGGTAACTCTTTATATGAAGGTCCCGGTGTCTTTTCTGTTGAGGTGTTGAAATTTTCATCACATCAATGATGATGATGATGATGATGATGATGATGATGATGATGATGATGATGTTTTTAGTTCATAGTGTGCAAATTCCAGCAAAGGAGCATGAAATTGTTTCTCATGTATTGTGTACCTTTCAGCCAGAAGCCTATTATGTAACAAAAATCATGCACGTCATTCTATCTTTAAGGTCAGGTAACCACCGAACCTTTACGTTTTCAAATAAATTACTTATTCTGACTTGATTGCAGCAAAGCAGCCAAATAGAATCGCAGTTGACACTGGGCAAGCCAAGTCACCGTGTTGCTTAACGATGCATGGGAAAATAATAAGTAATGAGAACTGCATATAAGTAAAGCAGACATGAAACTTAGATTAAAAGCAGACCATTCCATGATTACATTGACATTTGCAACATATAATAGTAAGAGAGGTAAGTACTTTTAGAAATTGAACTGTTCATTTTTGACTGCCCGTGAATACATTGAATTAGCAAAACATACCATAACAGAAACAGTACAGTTAAACACAGGAACAAACCCCGTTCTTTTATGGGATACCATAAAAGTCAGGTAAGAGGAGAACCAAATTTGCAGCCAGGAAGAAAAAAGATAGAATTAATAAAATAAGAGAGTATGAAGAAAAATTGAAAACTTTGGAGGAGGAACAACAAAATTGTTCAGACCCTGACATATTTAATCAATAAATACAGCACATAAAAGATAATTTGACAGAAACAGGCAGAGTATAGAACTAAAGGCACTTCGGTTAGATGTAAAACTCAGTGATATGAAGAAGGTGAGAAACCAGGTAAGTACTTTTTGAATTTGGAAAAGCGAAATTATACTAACCAGCTTCTCGGACAGTTAAGCTTACCAAGTGGGTTTTTGGTTACAGAAAGAAACAAAATTTTGGAAGATCAAGATAAATATCACAGAATATTTTACACTTCCCACGAAACAGTAGATGTAAGTTCAGAAGAAGAGATTCCAAATTAAGCAGATGTAATTAAATTATTACAAGAAGATAGTGACTCCTGTGATGGTCCTATCACTGAACAAAGAGGACTGAATATAAGTAGAACTGTTGAAAATAGTAAGAGTCCAAGAATAGATGGACTTCCGATAGAATTTTACAAAATATTTTGGAATGAAGTTAAGGAGTATTTGATTAATTCGATAAATTACTCTTACAATGGTGATAATTTGTCAATTTTTTAACCTCAAAGAATCATTACTTTATTGGCAAAAAAGATAAAGATCCATTGTTATAGAAAAACTGGCGACCAATGTCACTACTAAATACGGATTATAAAATGATAAAAAAAAATGTTTAGCCTACAGAATGAGAAATTTACCTAAGATAATTGATACATATGAAACAGGTTTCTTACAGGGTAGGTATATATGTGAAAATAAAATAAGCATGATAGATTTATTAGCATATACAGATAGTGAAAAGATTCCAGCTTTGGCTATTTTTGTCGATTTTGAAAAAAACGCATTCGATATGTTGGAATGGAAATTTATACAGAAGGTATTATTTTTCAATTTCGGTCCATATTGTAGGAAATGGACAGAATTACTTAACAAAGACATTAGCATTGAATAATGGGTGGGCCACAGCACCTTTTCCTTTGGCCCATGGGGTACGTCAGGGGTGCCTACTCTCCCCGTATTTATTTTTTTAATTTGTATCGATCTATTAGGCTTAATGATTAGGAGGAATAACATGATTAATGGTGTTAAGATAGGAGATGACGAATACAAAATCAGTCAGTATGCTGACAACACTTGTTTGACCATTTTGGCTAATGAAGTAAATGTAAATGAAGTGCTTGAGGTATTTGGTTAATTTGAAAAAAAAAATGTCCGAATAAAAATTCAATTATGATAAAACTGAAATTGGTAGTTTAAACGATAGCCATTTTAGTTTGAATACATCAAAAATAACATTAAGTGGACAAATAGTCCCAATGGGTAAGTTAAGTTGTTGGGAATTATATTAAGTGCACATACCAATGCACATGGTTGAGAGGACCGATTTTAAACCACCAGTTGCCTTATATGGGTGACTTCCTGTCTCAAGTCAGGAGTGGAATTTGTTTCTTCACATTGGTATTGGAAGATGAATGTTAATGCTTTGGTAACCCTGGAATTGCTTTGCTGTCATTGTTAGGTTTGTGGTTTAGGAATATGGGTCATGTTTTTTCTGTACTTTTACATAGAAGTAAAAATAGTTTAAATCAAGGGTTTTCCATATTTTTGTTATCATTTGGCCAGTGAATGCCCATCTCGCTTCCTTTATGATAGCATATTTGGCATCGTTTGTCAGTTTCCTAACTTAAATTGTCAAAGCCCAAATAAACCTTTCATATAAATTTAATATTACAGATTCAACCAACTAAGGCATATCATGACCACAGTTAAACTGAATAAATTATCCACCTGACAATAGATCTTTTTATTCCCCGAACTCACCTTTAAAATAGGTGCATGGATGATGCAACTGTTCAAGCCAATTTACTGAAATAGGCCTATAATTTCAAACAAAACTTTTTGCATTCTGTCATGTTTAAACTAGATATGGCTTTTTCGACCCTATGGACCCTATGGACCCTATGGACCTTTGCACTTACGTTTTGGTCTCTTTCGGGTAAATACGAACAATAAATTCATGCTATACATACCAAGGAACATTGCCTTTGGCCTGAATTAACTTGGATTTATTTCGTTAGGACTACGGTTTGGATATGGTAATGACACTGTCTAATGTCATAAACATTTGTTCACCTTATATTGTCAAGGGAGCGGGGGCCACAGCTGACAATGTCAGTCCCACTTTACCTGTCTTACAATACTTCGCTAGGCTGACAGCTTCATGAGATCTTAGTCCCCTTCAGCCTTTCAGAAGGGGTGGTCTTATGTGTTAAGTAGCACGTACCTGTAGTACATTACCTTCCACCCATCTCAAAACTACTGGACCTGCAAACATCATAAAATGATTAGATTCATCTTATTTAATTACGTAATAAAATTTTTCATGGTATGATCGAGAAGATTACCAAAAGGAGTCAGCTTTTTTTTCGTACGAGCTGAACAACGATTGGCTACCGTGTTTACATTTTACCTTTAATTTATATTAATTCATTTTTAATCATTATGGCAACAACATCATAAGACGCTTTTCCCTGGGAAAAGAAGTGTAACATTTGTAGGATGGCAAGAGAATGAAATGTGTCTTTCTTCTCCATCAAAGGACTTTTGGGCCCCAAATTTTTAACGATAATTATATGTTAAGAGTGCAAAGCTTAATGGTGACGACGAGAGCATAATACTGTATTGTTCCTTTTTTTGCCAGAACCACTTCCTGTTTGTCATTACCCTATTCCGCAGTCCGAACGCTTTACTTTACAAAAGCTACCGGTCACAGTCTAACCTTTATATGCAAATACTATTGTCCATATTGCCCACGTTCTTCCTTAGAATTTAGACATAGGCTGTACTAGCTCAAATAAGTTAAAGGGTCTTCATCGGGTTACTACCCAGAACATTTTTCGGAGCCTACACTTATATCTGTCTCTCTGGGTTGTGGGCCCTTGTCTAAGCTTAATATTCAGCAAAGACAGCTCACATAATAATGAATAAATATGAACGTGGCAAATGATGAATAAGCTAAATACGTGAAGTTTGATTTATAAATGCAAAGCTTCAAAATGAAAGAAGAAAACCTGTCAAACAAAACATAAATATAAAATTTGTATAGTACAGTATCAGATAAGAAAAAAATGACTGAACCAGCATGTACCCTTTTTATCTGGATAGCCTATCCTATTTAAAGTATCCGCCAGTGTATAACTGGAGTAGAAACAAACTGGGGCAGTCCCAGTGATGGTAAAATAAAGAGTTGCAGCTAGACCACCTGTGCAAACCAAGAAAAATCCTAACAACTACTACAACAATGGACATCTGCATCAGAAATGTAAAACAAACCTTATGATGACACGTACACCTCAGTTTGAAAGTCTCCAAACAATTATGCCCTATTCCCCTGCCAACACTCATGTTACAACGTAATGTGTCAGGTTTGTGACATTTGAGAAAATACTGTTAATTTTGAGTGATTCTTCAATATTAAGTAAATGTGCATTTAGACATATTAGAAAAAATGAAAGTCATTAGCATTTATGTCAAAAAGATGCTATCAAAACATATTTTGTCTTAACACGATTTTAATTACAATTAGGCAAACTGTTATCTGTCGTCAGCTACCGATACCCCCCCCCCCCCGGGGGGTTACCTGACAGAAAATATGTAAGCCTTAAACGTCTGAAAGTGAAAACTAAAGCAGAATGATCCCAAAATAAAAAAAATAAGTATCACAACAGGCAAGTCTAAGAACTGTAAAATTATTGTAGCCAATCTTTCTAATAATCTTTGGATATTAACAGCCAAATTTGGAGGGTAAGTCAGAAAAGAATGAAAGTCAGTAGTATTTAAGTCAAGACACTACAATCAAAATATAATATCTAAGTAGGTGTCAAGTTCAATTAGGCAAGCTTGAAAACTGTCGTGGGAACTGTCTATTTTGTGATAGACATTAATGGAAATGAATATGAATTTCCAAATCTTTATGGTTTCAATAACGCCTTCAGTCCTTGAGCTAAGGTGGTGATAATTTAAGATTCGTCCCCCCCCCCCCACAAGACTTTTTGTTGCTTTGTATACTTTGGCACCTGTACTTTTCATTTTTGCTTGTTGCAGAAGACATCAAGTGTCCATTCTGGA